>JASAMW010003714.1:0-53759 GCA_030247985.1 Epsilonema sp. ZAB3_2
ACGATAGTGAATTTTTGCAGAAATCGATACCGATACCGATATCGATAGTTTTTCACCAAGCCAATTCGATACCGATACCGATACCGATAGTTGCAATTTTTTCCAAATCGATACCGATACCGATACCGATAGTGTGGGCAAAAAATTATCGATTTTCGATAGCGATACCGATAGTTTTGTAGCACTGTGTTTTGAAAAGTAATGGGCATTTATTTACACCCTAGGAGCAGGAATACACTTTGGGGTATGACTGTACTGACATAATAAATAAATAATTGAAGAGCAATGTCCATTTTAGTAAATAAATACCTAGTAAATGGTAGCGTAGGGTACTGTGGGGTAAACCTGGCCATGTGGCAGACCTGACCACCTAATCTTCTTTGAACTTGCTGTTTCAGCAAATTAATAGCCAAATAGCTCATTTGAAATAGGATAGTTGAGGGAATCGATTGATATTTTCCCATGGCCAGGTTTACCCCATAGTACCCTACAACATGACACCTTCTACTTATCTAGCACTAGTTGCCTTTGCATACTTCTGTAAGTCATGGATATGACTACAGTTACTGCAAAAACTAATTTATGCCACTGCACCACAAACTTAGCGCTGAAATCGACGTGCCCTTGCTTCGCGCATGGCCAAATTTACTGTAAAAAAATTACTATCGAAAATCGATATTTTTTACATGATTATTCGATACCGATACCGATATCGATAGTAGGAGCAAGAAGAAAATTCGATACGATACCGATACCGATAGTACAAGGAAAGCAATTTTCGATACCGATATCGATACCGATAGTTCAAAAAATGCTCGATACTATCGATTTTCGATACCGATACCGATATATCGTCGCATCTCTAGTAGGAAGACTTTTAAGCCTACACCGCTTGCTCGTCGAAGTCGTCGCAGTCCATAGTAAACTGGAAACTGGTCACAGTTTACAATGGAATGTACTGCGATGAGCGTTCGCCGACTGAAACTCGGTCGATGAGCTTCGGTATTGCGGACTGTGATGAGAGCTGCGACGACTTCGGCTAGCAAATTGGCGTAGGGGTAACGGTAGTTGCTTTGGCATGGAATGCGGCTAAGTTTGCGTTTCAGGCGAAGCAGAGGGAGGTGCTTTTGTTCGATATTGCCTGTATGAATGCGCCCTTACTCAGCAAAGAATTTGACTCGTCTACAGGGTAAAGAAAAGCTTGGAAAATTATGGCCTCTAATATCATAACGTACGTACGTATGTACGTACTGTATGAAGCCATACGAGATGGCGTTATGTTTTCCCTCCAGGTTATTGTTGCCTCTGTATGATTCTGATACGAAGCTGGTATTCTTAGCCGGAAAAGGCAGTAACAAGGTGCTACTGGGTGAGATTGCAGGAGCGAAGGACAACGACTTATCCGACGGTATATGGCGTACATGGCTCGTGTTGTCCCTTGTTCTGTGTCTGTGTGTTTTCGTGCCTTTGAGTGTTACGCGAAGGGATAACGCTGTTTCAGTGGGTGTATTCACTGGTGCTGATACTACGTTGGGCGCTTGCCTTCTGCCCAAGTCAACGCTGGATGTGATGGACGGGGAAGTGGATCGCATTATGCAACTGACCAAGCACATGATCTGCCCCATCAGCTGCATTGTGCCGCGAAAGGTGTGTACGACACACGGATGGTTGCATCGGAAATCTGTATGTAATGAAACCACAGTTGTGGACAGTGGAAGCTGTTTCATTTATTTCAGACGTATCGTGATTTTCATTCGGACCTCTTTCCTCAGACGGTATGTGGTGTGGAAGGCTGTGAGAGTTCCGAATGGCTCAATGGATCCAACCTCTTGGTGGGCAATGCGCATTTCCTCTAGAAAAGTGGCTGTGCGTAGTCCACTATCTCCTAATATCGTGTGTCTGTACGTACTGTACATGTGCTTGATGCTGTCTCAGCCTCCCAAATACAGTCTGGATCCGACGAAGAAGGATTTGATGAACCAGAAGCAGACGTTGATGGTTGATGCGCAGTGCGAGCAAGCGATGATGAACGGTTCTTCAGCTGCGTCCATCAGTCCAGCGATGGAAGTGAAAGCTCAGCTGGAGAGGAGACAGAGTCTGGATCTGGTCTCTCCGCAGCCCTTCCATCGCACGTCAACCGACGCCGCCACCACACATGCCACCTTTCATCACGTCGATTCCAGCTTCCCATCAGATCCCCCCAGCTCTACCAGGAGCAGTAGGGAGGATAGGGGAGCTCCAGCAGCTCCCGTGTATCAGACGCAGGCAAAGAGCATGGGTGAGTGACAAACCTGACTCCGCACTGCCGAGGCACTCTGCCTCGCTCTGACCAGCTTCTTATATGTAGAAGCGGCTATGGTCAACTTGTTGACGTACCGTATTTTTGGGTGTATCCCCCATTGTATATCCCCCCCCCCCCCCCCCCAGTGTATAACCACCCATTGGCAAAACATAAATTTTGCCCATTGTATATCCCCCTCTGGTGTATAACCCCCCATGTACTGGAAGGTACCTAGCCTACCTATGTAAGCTGGTCATAAGCTAGCTATAGCTACTCCTACACCATGCTACCATGCCTATAAGCTTAGTTGAGCATGTCTTGTACTAGAATAACCCTGTTTTGACCGCGATTATGCCCTAAAACACGTACTTTTGACCTCAAAAACATGCCTCTACACACCTCTAAAAAGCAAAAAATTTGTCCCATGTATATCCCCCCCCCCCCCCCAGTGTGTATCCAGTGTATATCCCCCCCCCCCCCCCCCCCCCCAGTGTATAACCCCCCATCAGACCTCTCGATTTTTGTATAGCCCCATGGGGCTATACACCCAAAAATACGGTAATTTTGCCATTGTGAACAACAGGGCAGAGCGGGATCTCTTCCTTGCAGGGTACGAGCGCCAATCGGATACTACAAGTGCGGCAGAGAAGGAGCGTTCAGCGTCAGCGGAAGAGCGCAAGCCGGTGACTACGGCCCAGATTAAGGAGCGATTGTTCCAGCAGGACGAGACGACCGTGAAACAAGCGCCGAGCAGAGAACAGCCGCCAGTGGTCTATCGATCTACCGTGCAGGCACTGTCTACGCGGGAACGAGCGGATAAAGCCAGATCCAACGTTGGAGGTATAGCCTACTATGTATTGTAAGCGTATGGCCGCCCTTGACCTTCGTCTTCGTGCAGTGTTTGGCATCAGAATAGCCAATAGGCTGTAATTTTCTTTGGATGGTTGGACACTGCTTCCAAAATTAGGCATTGTACATTGTAGCCTGCGAGGTAGGTCCATATGTAGGTACATTGTACGAGGGTGTGTTATGGGCATGCATGGGTTGCGCTTGAGCTGGAGCTGATGTGAAGTGGGATGTCGTATGCATTTACAGGAGTTCGTCAGTCGAAATTTCGACACGTGCTGGTGACGCCGGGTGGAGCGCGCGCCACTTTCACGAATCTGCGCAACGTGAACACGCGTCTTCCGCTGGAGTCGGATGGCTTCTGCGTCAGTGCGCGATGGGCCGCTGTTCCCCTCGCAGGACCCGGCGGCGTCGTCGCCATCTTCGACGTAAGCAAGCACCGCCACCCAAGTGTATGCGCACAGGCTCGTGATACCTCAACTCGTGTGTTCCTGCTAGTGCCATTGAGAGCGCGACGTTGCTTCCTTTTCTTCTTAGTTGAGCAAGCCGACCAAGATTCCGGACGGTGTGATTCCGGGTCTGGAGAATCAGTGGGCTGTCACTGAGATGCGCTGGTGTCCCTTCAACCCGGACGAACTGGCCGTAGCTACTGAAAACGGCGTGGTCAACATCTGGCGCGTGCCTGACGATGGCGTCTACTCAATCATTAGCACTCCACACATTTCCATACAAGGTACAGTACAGTACCTGTATGTACTGGGATAGGATGCGAACACAATTGTGTCCTCGTTTGCCTAATCGTGTATCAGGATGGATAGGTTGTGTCTATTATATTAGTGTTGTGTATGCTTTTGCAGCTTTCAATGACAAGGTGTCCATAGTTCGTTATCATCCGGTGGCGAAGGATGTGCTTGCGACAGTTTCTGGAGGTTCAATCCTCATCTGGGATGTCAGTAGTCAACAGACTGTCAGTCAACCAAAGATCGCGCTTCAGACCCAGCCAGATTCGGTACTATGTACTTGCACAAGCAATGCTTGTGCATAATACTGAACTTATCACTCGGCTATACAGGGTGTTTCATAATATACTCGCCGGATGTTTGTGCTTATATCTCCCCACCGGAGTGTCACATTCGAATGCGGTTTTTTGCGTTGAATAGCCAAGGCTTCAACGTTGATGCAACCAAAATTTCATCTTTCTAGGCCAACAGGAAGCGGCTCAAACAGCTCGATTTGCAAAGCGTCAATTTTCACACATTTTGCAGGCGGCCAGATACAGATCGGCTCCGGTTTTTCTCTCCCCAGTTTACCTAACCCAGTTCTCTCCTTAGTTTTCCTTCAGCAGTATTCCCCTCCCCAGTTTTTATCTGGAGCACAAGTTTCGGTAGTTTTCCATCTCCATGCCACTTCTCTTGCAGAACCGAACTTAGCAAACAGTGTTACAGCCAAAATTCGGTCATCCAAGCTTTTCCTTGGGACGCTGATGCCATGGTGATCAAACTGAAGTCTATCTTCGACAAGACTGCTCAAAAATGCATAAAAGTTAGCGTGGAATGGTGAACAGACTTGAAAGAGCGAGAAAAAAGCGAAAATGCAAATCCGTTACCCCGCCTCAGTGCCCTGCCTCCGTTTTGCGCCAAAAAAGGCGCCGCAACTTTGACCGCTTACAGCGCCATGACAATGCAACCTAGGAAGCTAAAATTTTGGCTGCATCAACGTTGAAGCCTTGGCTATTCAACGCAAAAAACCGCATTCGAATGTGACACTCCGGTGGGGAGATATAAGCACAAACATCCGGCGAGTATATTATGAAACACCCTGTATATGTGTGTATCATAATATGCTGTATCAACTATGAGTGTATGTAGATAATGGCGATCGGTTGGAGTGCGAATGGTCAGCTGTTGGCTACTCTGTGCAAAGATCGCTGCTTGCGTTTGTACAAGCCGACCGAAAGCACAGCGCCGCTTGTGGTAAAGACGGCAAGTACACGGGTATACGCACTTCGCATAGTTGGAGTTGTCAGTATAATCGCATGCTGTACACGTTGCAAACAGGAAACGAGTGTAAAGACATGTAAGCACAAGAGAAGCAGTTTGAAAAATTGGGCAGCCAGTGCGTGAGTCGAACACGCAGCGCAGAACGGGATTACGCCCCTCTTAGCGCACGTCCCATCTGACTGCACAGCTCAATTTCTCAAACTCCCACTATTCCATCATGTCTTGCGTTTAGGAAACGAGTGTGCTGGACAGTACTCGAGGCGCCCGTGTCTTCTTCGCCTGCCATGATGCCCTCATTGCCACCGTCTCATTCAGCAGGTTGTGCCTTCTCAACTATTCCTCCATTGTTTGTGCACTGCCATAAGCTGTGGTCTGTATAATTGACGTTGTGGTATTCGAATGGATGTCTGTTTATAGGTCATCTGAGAGACAGTTGAGTTTGTACCAATCGGAGACACTGGCGCACATGCACACGCTGCCAGTGGACTGCTCTCCTCAGCTCCTCGTTCCACACTACGACTACGACTCCAGCGTTGTCTTTCTTACTGGAAAAGTGTGTACATACTCTATGTAGGCCTACTTGTGTACGTTATACACTTTGTGCCTTCAGAAGCAATAGTGATGTTGTGGTGAATGTTTGCGTAGGGCGACCGGTCGGTGTTCATGTACGAGATGCTGGCTGAGGCTCCGTGGCTGTTGGCTCTGAATCGTTACATGGCGCCCACTGCACATCAGGCGCTGAGTATTCAGCAGAAGAATGTGTGCGATGTGAAGCAGGTGGAGTTTGCACGCGGAGCTCGCATGACTCTCAACACACTGGAAACACTCAGCTTCACCGTCCCCAGAATCAAAGTATTGTATACAGCTACCAGCATATAGCCTGCGCAGTCCACATTTGTATGGCGAATATGTAGGCTCAGGGATAGAACGCATCAAAATGGATCGATAAAAAGCTTTCAAGAAGAGTAGTCAATATAGATCCAAGCTTGTATGAAGAAATCCCTGAGGCACATTAGGCCCCGACCCATCTTTATCTCTTGCTTTTGTCAAAACTGCACGTATGTAAAGCGGACGTGAGGAATAAGACTTCATCGATCATTAAAAAAAATGCACCGAAGTGACGAAAAATGCGACGAAGCGAGAGAAACGCTGCATGAATGCCTAGAGCACGCACGCCTTGGATGAGTATAGGAATACATGGAAATGAACAAACAGGAAATTCAAATTCTGCAGGTCCGGTTTTCAAGAAAAAGGCTGTTTCAACAAGTGCGGCAACGACATTGGGTGTTTGCGATGGAACAAATAAGCTGAGTAACTAATGTTGGGCTTGATGGAAGGAGGCATGAAAGTAGAAGTTATTCTGCAAAATTCTGTGTTGATAACTCTTGTTGCGTGCGAAAAAAAACGAGAAAATTTGCGCAGCGAAAATAAGAAAAGTGTTTCGTTTTTAAACCGCTAGAGGCGTGGTGATCGATGAAGTCTTATTCATGTCCTTGAGTTTACTTACGAATGCTATGACCTATTGTTTTTACCTAACGTACGGCATAGGCCTATACATGCATGTCAAAGTGCACGTGTAACCGCACCTGTATCCCTTATGTGAAATGTTGATTTGATCCTTGCAGAAAGATCTCTTTCAAAACGATGTCTATCCGTCTAGTTTGGTCACATGGGAAGCCACCATCTCGGCGTCTGATTGGTTGTCTGGCTCGGCTCAAAGTCCCCAGTTTCAGTCCTTGCGGCCGCCTGACATGCAACTATGTACGTATGTACTTAGGAATGCGCATTGAAACAAACAAAACAAAACATTCACACGCTCTTTTATAGTGTATCCCCATCTTGATGCCGGCAATGGGACGATGACGAATGTACCTGTAGTCAGCTCCAAGAAGCCTTTACACAGCGCCATGAATGGAGTGAATGAGAATGAGAGGAAATCTGCGGACGCTCCGGGGGGTTGGAAGCCTCCTAAGAAACGAGATGCTGATCCTCAACAACTGAAGCAAGATGTAAGAATCAGTAGAGTCCCGAGTCCATGTGAGTTGAGAGTCTATGTGAGTTTTTCGCTAGATCGCGATCAGATACTTAGTGCAACTTCATTGCCTACATTGCTCTGTATTGTTCCACTTTTCTAGGTTCCTTCAATCAAACTGAAGGTTCCTAATTACAATTTAAGCAGAGGAAGGCCATTCTCTTTTGGCTATAGTTCCTCCGCCAACAGTTGTACGCATTTGCAGCACATTGCATTATGTATAGCTTCTTTTCTCATCAGCTTTGACGTTACTTTGGTGCTTTTGTAGTTGATGGAGTCGATGAGTGTGCAAATGGATGCAGTGGGAACTAAGAAAGAGCTGGAACAAGACCACATGGAGGGAGTGGAGGAGAAGGAATGGGAACAGGAAAGTCAGTAGTAACTCAAGTCGTGTGTCTGTCTGTATGTACGATATTCCAGCACATCCCAGTCTGTACGAATGGTATGCTCACACAGCAGGTGTACGCTCAGCGATACGCAGCAGCAGCATAGACTTCTGGAAACGTTGGAAAAGAAAATTTGCATAAAGCTGCGCTCGCGTAAGCCCAGCCAACTGCGTTGCGTTGCATAAATTTCTCTCCAATGTGAGCATACCATTTACTCCTGGTTGATTTCAGTATTCAATGCACCTCGCTATTCGCTGTTTTGTTTGTGACGCGTTTGATTGGCTTGTGCATTGTGTTGGAGAGTGTGCCTGGGGAAATGGCACTAGAGATACCTTTTTGGGTCCAGCAGCCAAACCAAACAAACGCATTCTATTAGTACGTTGGATGCCAAGTTCGATTATTGCTGACGCACGGTATTGCTGTGCCAAACAACCGCTATTTTGTCGCACATAGCCAACATATCTCAATCTACCTAATATAAGCCTAATGGTTTTTGATTGGTTTGTACAATTCTGACTTCTGAGTGTTTGACCTAGGTACCTACATAAATAGCCGAAGTGCCGGATACCTATCCATGTCACATTTGGAAGACCGCTGGCACTAAGTTTATTTTTTAGGCTAGACATGCATTTATTGTACATACTTACATTACTGTAGATTATGCTATTATAATATTGGTACAATCGTATTGTCTTCCCGTTGATGTTTTGCTTCACGTTGCCACATTCTCTTTCGTCGTACACAAGGTTTAATGTGATATACTGAATACTTTACCACATGTTTGTTTCTTGACACGCTTGTTAGTTTGTTGATCACCGTTTGCTCTTTCTGCAGCATGCTTCTTGCTTGTGGGATGATTCATTGGGCTGAGCAGTCGCTGATATTACTGTTCCAGTACACTTGAGTGAGTATTATCTTTCTGGAGTCGGTGTACTAACTACAGCTGACGTGATTTTTTTCCTTGTTTGATGTTGCATTGCATTCTAATAAAATCTTATTTGGCGTGAGCACTGGCTCTTTGACAGTCAAATGACGACATGGGCTGCTGGCTGGTTGCCTTATTTTTATTTGCCATGAGGCGTTTTGTATCGAAGGAGTGAACTTGCACTTGTATAAATGCGACTTTTAGTGGATGATGAATATGTGCACTATTCGAGCGAAGTCGCTGGGATTTGCCAGATGCTACTTCCAATGCGGCGGACAGCTGTTGACGAACTCTGATTCGGCAACTGTGAGCAAGCGGCGATGGCCATCGTTGCAAAGAAGATATCTCTCACTGGCAGACGCTGAGGCTCTGACGGTACTGCTGCTCAGTGTTGGAGCTGTCTCAGCCGGTAGCTTCAAGCTGGGAAAATGGAAGCAACGGCGAGTAAGTAAACCGATCGATGCTATCAGAACTTTACGGTGCAACACCCAGGGTACCAGAAAGAAACTCCTCCACTGTAGACCCACGGCTCACTCATGATGCACCACGTACAGTATATGTGCACATAGGCAGACAACTGTGACGCTGTCAGCTCTTTCTGTATTGCAGAAGGAATTGTCGGATTATAAGAAATTCGACATCAAAGTCCTGCACGAGATGATGAAAAGCAGTCGACCAGACGAAAGCGGAAAAGCAGGTCAAACCATATTGGAAGAGGTGCTGACAGATTCCTTTCCTTCGGAGTCGTTTGAACTACAAAAGGACATCAAGCAGGGTCGATTGGACGCTGTGATTCAGACCACTGAATTCTCAACCGGCCGACCATTCCACATCATTGTAGAGGCGAAAAACTCCAGTTACAATTTCGGAGCGCTATTAACGGAAGACTTGGATTTCTTCAGAGTCAAAGCGCAAACGCAGGCGAAGTTCTTGCGACCTCGCATCCTAGATCTGGGCACCAAGCAATATCCGTTGAAATACCGCGAATATCTGCGCCAACTGTCTACAGAAGAAGCTGCAGCTGATCAGGTGCACGTTTCCGACTATGTCTTTCTCTTCGTCCCCTTTGACCACTTGCTCATATCATTTGATAGGGATATCGTGGATCTGGCCAACAGAAATCACGTCATTCTCGTCACACCAGGCAGCCTGTATAATCATGCCGAATTTCTGCGGTTTTCTGCACCCTTGCTCAATAATGGCAATAACCAAAACGGGAAGTACCTCACAGGTCCATCGCTCATCGACTTACAGAAGAATATCAAGGATCTCGAGAAAAGCATCCTCAGCTCAGGGCAGAAAGTGACAAAAGTGAGGCAGATGCTGGAAAAACCATTGAAGGCATGACCGAATATCTTCGCTCGCAGCTTGTATCATGGCACGCTTTTCGTTCGCAACAATAAGTTTACGCAATAAAATTCTCTTCTTCGGAACAAAGTCATTCATCAACAGGAGAGTGGGACGTGGTTAAAAGTGTGGATATCACAACCAGTAGTATCACACAGATTCGAGCAGCGAGAGTTCATCGATTCGATGAGAGAAGATGTACAGTAGCAGGATGCGTGTTCTGAGACGACTATCAGTTCCAGTTCTCTATGTACTCAGGATGCTGACAAAGCTCTGCCTACTCTATCTCGGGGAATCAGCCTCAACTCTGAACCATGCTTCATAAAGACGTTTCCTGAAAATAACGGAATGATTACAGCTCCAGCAACCGGCTGTACGTATACTTTACTCTAATTACACGCATGGAGCGTATCCACGATATGCGCTGTCGTGAGCCGTTGCCAAGCCCTTATGTTTCATTCAGATCGGCAGCCGCGGTACTTATTTCAGCCTTAGAATTTTAACCCCCTCCATATACAGAATATATTCTCAGCTGCCGACCTGGCCGCAGACACTTTTTGCGGCCATCCTGCGCGGCAGCAGCCACCTGAGCTTACTTACTGCCTGAGCTTACTTACTCGCCCATTTGATGTTTCGACCCATCAAAAATTACGTTCATACGTGAAACAAAATGGGCAGCCACCTGGCGCAACGGGTGACGACATAGCAGAAAAGTATGAATGTAAAATAACCTGCCGTCTGTGCGGGATTGATTCCAATTCCATCGTCGGTTATGATAGCGCTAGTGGCTGCTGGAACTTTGAATTCCTCAGCGGCAAACTTGAGAACAGCGGTAAACGGTGTCACTTCCGGAACGCTCAATCTAAAATTGATCAATCAACACACACCAATATGTTAGTAATGTGAGGCCCAAGTATGGCTCATTCACACCGGAACTGAAGGCAATACGCCCAGAGTATCCAAGGCATATTATGCGTGTGGTGAGCCCAGCGTATGAACGGATAGTCTCCGATGTGAACAGGCTATCCAGATAAAGTAACACATTCATTACAACAAAACTAGAGTTCACAACATCGCAAACATGTATGTTAGACAACGTTCTATCACGTACAAGTCCATGTTATTCACGTACACTTTGAACGGAAGCTTTGGATCACTTGTGAGGGTGATCTTGAAGGTGACTTTGCCTCCAACACTTGCAGCAGCCATCGCATGAAATTGCAGCCAGCAACAGTTATGCTGGAGACTAGCTTGTTCCAGTTCGAGCTGAAACTGTCCTCAAGCACCAATATAAGCCAGATAGGTAGCTAGGTATGTACGGTTTGTTGCCCGGTGCACAGGTAATTTGTAAAAGACAACCAAACAACCAACAACCAAACAACCAAAACAACCAAAAATTAAAGGCTAAGTGGCGGTATTTATTTCAGTCAAATTTTAAAGTAATGCGTAGTTTAGAATCAGTATTACATCGGAAAGACGGAAATAGGAGATAAGGAATGACCTCCCAGGAAGGACGTGGTGCACGGAAAGCGAAGATTGTAGACGGAATTTCCCTGGTTGAGGCCGCCGATTCAGCTCAAAATGCCATCTAAACCGAATATAAATGGCTATGGTCTGTTTGTGCGAGAAGTGGGGAAAGCATCGTTGGAAGAACTGATCGGTCGAACGCTCAGCATGCAAGAGGCTTACTCGGACTGTGGCGATTTGTGGACGGTAAGTGTTTGCGTTACTATGAATTATGAAGTATGCTTTGGTAACTTTCGATTCCTTCTGCGTGGTTGCAAGCAAGCAACCCCCCATTACGTATGTGTACATATTTTTCACTGGTTTGTTTTCGATTTCTTGCAGAACCTCAGTACAACTGAGCAGGAGGAGTGGAAGAAACGTGCCAAAGAGGCCGCCGGGAGTAGTGGAAAATGCCTGAAAGGAATAAAGGAGCATTGGAAAGCAAAGGAGAGACTGTTGCGTCAAAGAGCGGAAGAGGAGCAGAGGAAGAAACTGCGCGCTGATGATAAACCAGAGGCAGATAAGGAGGAAGATGAAAGGGTAGGCCTATACCTAGTCTGTAGGTATGTTATGTACAGCAACAGTTTGTCTGTTGAGTGATCGCTGCGTCATGGGTAAAAGCAGAGTTATGTTGTGCACAAAAATATATACAGTCCATAGGCTTAACCCCCTTCGTAATCCCAGGCGTCCGCCTGTCCATAGCCACCCGGCAAACCTCGTCCGTAGACGGGGCAAGCACCGTCCGTAGACGGGGTGGAAAAACAAACCCCGTCTACGGACGGGGTTTGCCCCATCTATGGACGGGGTTTGCCGGGTGGCTACGGACAGGCGGACGCCTGGGATTACGAAGGGGGTTAACACACTTGGCTAATACGCGTGTTGTTTCGTTCCAGATTTGGGGGAACTCTCTCCTCTTGGCTCGTATATTTTTTTACATGACAGCGACTGTGGGTTGGCACAAGCTAATGTTGGTGAACAAGAAGTTCAAAGGACTTATTTTGAAGCAGATTCGGAAGTGCAGCAAGTGTGCCACTCGCTTGGACCAGGTAATAGAATATTTTATTGCATCAGCGAGAAAGGCGAAATCTTGTAAAAGAGACAGGTGATTTGCTTTCTAGGACAGTTTGTTTTTTTCTCCGGGCATCGGGATGAGGGGAGAGATTGAAGCTGAACTGGAGGATCATCTGCTCAGGGACATAGAATTGAAGCTTGGTGATGAGTTCAGCGAGGCGCAGGATTGGGTGTTGCAGCGACTCCAGCGGTTTGGGAGTGTGAACTGCGGAGAGTTTTCACGCCAGCGCACCATCACCATACTTTGCGTTGACTTCTTTCAGAAACAAAGGCGCCTCCCAGTCTTTGAAGTAAGAAGGGTAGTTTCTGTAGAATACGTTTCCTCCAACCCAAGTCTGCTTACATGCGTAATCGTATTCATTCATTACCTGGCCTGAAATGCATGGACAGAACTGTATTGTACGCTGCTGAGTCGGTGTCGACGCTAATAGCGTAATTTGTTTTAGCCGATGAAAAAACGATGTCTGCTGCAAGTGCATGATGAAGATCGTGAACGATTGGTAAGTCGTCGCACATCACGCAGTCAGTATATGGTAATGAATGTCGGCTACTTGTAGACTTTCAATTCCATTTACCTATTCACCATATGCAATTAGAGCTGGTGCTTGGTCGCGAGGCGACCCATCTTAATTAACCTTGAATTTCAGTGCAACTTTTGATGGGTAGTCGACGCGAAGCTCGGCGCCGACGTCTTTCTTGCTCATTTGTTTCTTTCCGCGCTAACTACCGATCAAAAGTTGCACTGAAAGGCACGGTTAGTTCAGAGGGGTCACCTCGCGACCAAGCACCGGCTCTTATTGCATATGACGAATATTGTGCTTTTCCTCTTGTGCAGAAAATGTTTCGGCATCGTCGTCCACAAGACGCGGCTGATCGAAATGTCTGTTTGCTGAAATGGTTCGTGTGGTTTCTGCGGTCGAAACAGACGGTGACCATTCGCGATACGGAGGAGCATTGTGACGACATGCCAGCCAACCCGTTGGAGGCGCTGTGGGGTTTGGATCCTGGCTTGCTGTACCCCATGATAAGGACGGCGTACGACGATGGAGGAACCGTCGATATAGCCGAAGGAGTGTCGCAAGGTAAAGCGGAAAACATTGCCAGATATGACTCCACATAGGTATGCTGTACGCTACTATGTACTAGTACAGTTCAATGTACAGTTCTACGTACTAGTACAGTTCAATGTGTATGATGTTCACGCGTCGCGTCCGCACAACGCACAGGCAAACTTGACTAGTTTTGATTTTCAGTTTATTCAACGCTTCTCGAAGGTTTGGAGGCGGAGTATTTCTCGCTGCTGTTTGCGGTGAAACAGCAAGAATTCGATCGGAAAGAGGCGGAGGAAGAGCCGGGCGGTGCAGAAGATGGGGGTGAAGCGGAGCGCTCTCTGCTGTCCCGACAACAACTTTATGTTGATGGTGCTATGCGTAGTGCGGCGGAGTCAGCTGCTCTTCGCCGCAGAACTGCTGTTGAGCGAGAACTGGACGAAGAGGCGGAAGCAATGCAACGCGGAGCGAGACGCATACGCACAGCTCAACGCAACCAACCTAGATTCGAAGCGCTGAGGCAGGAGGAGAAGAGATCGAGAGCATCAGCACCAATCGTTCACACGCTTCGTCAGCAGAAGGTAACATACAAACAATGCACACACCGCACCATTGTATTCTACAGAGTGTCTCATAATAAACCGAACACTTTTCCATGCACGTAACTCTGGAATCAAACGTTGGATTTTCATGCGGTTTTTTGTATTTAGTAGCCAAGGCTTCAATTTAGACGTGTACAAAATTTTAACTATTTTGTCCACATACTTCGGAAATTGTGACGGTTTGAATCTCGAAGCTCAAAATCGGCGTTTTTCTTTAGTATGGAGAAAATTTCGGTCTTAATTTTTCAAGATACCCCGTTCCATGCGTTTGCTATGGTGGCACTGGGGATAATGCATGAGATACACATTTCCTAGCATTTTGGGACCTTCTTTTTCTTTACGACACTAATATTATCTTGGACCCATGCACAATAGACCCCTAAATCGGCACTAACAGTTAGAAAAACCCTCGTTTTTGACCGCCGGAGAAAGAAGGTGTTTGAGCACCTTCCACTGGGCCTACGAAGCTATAATTTTGTAAACATCTAAGTTGAAGCCTTGGTTACTAAATACAAGAGACCGGATAAAAATTTAACGTGTGGTTCCAGAGTTACATGCACGGAAAAGTGTTCGGTTTATTATGAGACACCCTGTATTTCAGTTCGTACATGCATGTCACAATATAGATGCTTATCATCTAAAGTAAAATAGTGTTTATTTTTCCATATGGTCGTGTAGCCTTCATTTCCATGATCTCTTGTCCACCTGTAGGAGGCAACTGCGGAACCCCTGCGCGACCTGAGCGGAAGTAGGGTGGATGATGATCGAGAGACACGGGGGAACTCGGCTGCCCGTCGTCCCTGTACTGTAGGTACAGTGGATGGAGGGCGGCTGGGTGGCTCCCCCATCCCTGTGCACTTTCAACCAGAGTTATGTCGTCGGGCTGCAGAAGCGGCAGAGAGGCGCCAGAAGGAAGCGGAAGCAATGAGACGGGAGGAGGTGAAGCAGGATGAGGGAGGAATTGCGGAAGAGGAGGATGCTCATATGGAGACTGATGAACCATCAACGTCGACTCAAAAACGACGTACCGTCGAAGAAAGGAGGCTGCAAAGCAAGAAATACAAGGAGAGAAAGCGTCAGGTAACTCTCCGTTTTCCTCACAGTGGGGCGCTACAGACGTGAACTCCGAATTCGGAGCCCTGACTATGCAATGCTTCAACATGCGAAATCACCGAGTTCGCTCCGAACATGCTCCGTTTTTTTGGATCGTACGTGTGAACAACGAGTTTGGATTTCGAAGTCGTGTGAGTCTTAGACGTTCGTTTCGGATCAAAACAAAGTCATTCCAATCTCGGAGCGAACTCGCTCGGAGCAAACTCGGAGCACGTCTGTAGCGGGCCAGTGGGACTGGAACTGGATGGACTATTGTATAACAGCAGTCCGCATCGTCCAGGAAGGATGCATTCCACATTGTTGTTCCAGGATCCCAGTCAACGACCGGAATTGAACAAGCAGAAGAAGGAGTCGAAAAATCGCAATGAGGTACGTACTTTGCTCAGCTGGCTACTGCTCACTTGTATAAGCATTGAAGGTCACTATTCGGTATCTTGCCCTTGTATTATGCCTTTTTAAGACGCAGGAGAAGAAGAATCTAAGGCGGAAGTTGAAGAAAGCACATCAGAAGGAAAATAAGAAACGACGTGCAGCTGAGGCTGAGAAGCAATGTGGTGATAATGACCCCGCTCAAGTCATTTGAATGCGCGCAGTCCGGGTCAAGACGTGAACATTGTAGCCGCCCTTTCATCGTGATATTTTTTGTGCTTGGCGTTTGGCATTTGCGCTATTGGCATACGTAGCTTTTGACATACGTTACGTATTGGTATACGTAGCAACAGCAGCTCTACAACTACATGCGTACGCAGCACTTTTACATACATACGTGTGTACATAGAAAGATAGGTGCTTGACATACGTAAACTAGGTAAGCATTGGCATACGTTGTATCGGTATACGTAGAAGCAGTACCTACGTGTGTACATACAAAGGCACAGTGTACATACAAAGGCACAAAGACGCATACATAGGCTACATGACAGTGCGTACTAGTAAGGTACATACATACAGTACATACGATAAGTATTACAGTGGAAAAGGAACGAATCGGCAGCCAACATGTGCCAGCCGCCGTCCGTAACCTAGACCAATATTCGTACAAGCCTATACTACCAATAAGTGTGTACTACGTGCATAAAATTTCAGCTTGATATCTACTGTATGTAATACATAAGTACCCGAGTACAGTAGAGTGGTATTCATTGGATAACTAATAAACTGAATAAGTAGGTATACCCTGTAGGCACTAAATAACAATGTTTACAATAAAAATGAACAAAAATCA
This sequence comes from Epsilonema sp. ZAB3_2, assembly GCA_030247985.1. Classification (NCBI taxonomy): domain Eukaryota; kingdom Metazoa; phylum Nematoda; class Chromadorea; order Desmodorida; family Epsilonematidae; genus Epsilonema; species Epsilonema sp. ZAB3_2. The sequence goes on from JASAMW010003714.1 coordinate 16,384, forward strand.
CTTACGTCTGTTGTTTTGTGTACCTACATAGGTGTACGTACGTTCGCAAAAAATGTGCTTGTATTGAGCGCGGGCACGGACTAATCAAAGGACAGCGTCGAACCATTAAGGAGATACTGTATTTACGTGAGACACCATGTGCAGTAGTATTCATGGATACCAAATGACAATTTTTACTTACTGAATGAACAAAAATCACTCACGTCCGACGCTACCTACATAGGTTTGTACGTATGTACGTGCGCACAACATGTACAGTTTGTTACATTGAATCACAGTATAAAATGCATACAGTACGGTACAGTACTGCGTATGTATGTATGTATGTACATTCGGCATTACAGCAAGGAATACCCGCACATGGATTGCGTCATGAATCACAGTTAGCGACCACTAATGACTTCTTCCTGCATCTGATTGCGCCTGTCGTTCTTTGCGGTTTGACGTAGTTGTGATTTTTCGCTTTTCACCGACTGTCGGCCCTGGAACTGCAGTGACACCCTTGTTAGTGTCTCTGGAGCTGGCGTCACTCTCTGAGCACAAGAATACATACATTCACACAATGATGCCTGCTGTAGCGCTACAAGAATGTACAGTGTCCCGAAATAAACCGGCCACCTTTCCGTGCATGTAACTCTGGAACGACACTTGAGATTTTCATGCAGTTTTTTTTATTTTGTAGTCAAGGCTTCAAATAAGATGTGTACAAAATTTCAACTATCTGGTCCACATACTTCGGAAATTGCGACGGTTTGAATCTCGAAACTCAAAATCGACGTTTAGCCTTTAGCCGCTGCTGCGGTCGAGATAAATGGAGATGATGAGCGGGCTGCCGGAGCACATGAGCGAAACGACGGAGCAGATGAGCGAGACGATGGAGCAGATGAGCGAGAAGGCGGAGTAGATGAGCGAGACGATGTCGCTGTCGCTGCATCTGACAACGGATTATTCCATAACTTGGAGGAGGTTGAGATGAAGATTTTGGGTGCGAACAATCGTGGTTGTTCAGCAGATATCGAAGAACGATTTGCCAAAGTGCGATATAGCCCATAGTAGACTGTGCAAGCTTGGAAGATGATGCGGCTACATATGTACATAATTATGAGCTTCTTTATCAGCCTATTCCTGCCCTTGAGACAACATAATGATCACCATACAGGTGTATGACATGTGCTATAATGATGATACACAATGAGTACGTACGTATGCACACACAAGACGTGTTCGTTCGTGTACTACTTATGTACATTACACTAGACATTTGTACGCAGCGCTTTTGTTCAAAGCAGAAAACATAACAAACGTACATAGAACAGACACCATGCAAGTACAGTAGGACCATATCACCAAAAATATATAATGCCTGTGTAGAGAAGAATGGTCACTACATATAGGCCATTCTTCTCTATACTGGGATCGGTATGTTTTTGGTAGGTACCGTACATTGCAAACGAGAGCTACGGCCGCAGCTGCTGTCGCTCCAGCTCCTCCTTGCCGACTTTCTCCGCCGCATCTAAAACGGCCCGGGCGAGGCCGGTAGCGCCTTTGAGGGTGTTCGCCACCAGCTTGAGACGCGCCACTCCTACGTATAAGCAAAAAATAATTGTAGGTACGTACCGTACATACAGTAACCCGTTCACGCATGCACAGCTTCGAACAGAGAGGCAAATAACCTGGAGCCTCAGGATTGAACTCGATGGCGTCCAGGACTTGGTGCGTCTCCACCAACGCCGTATCCACTGCCCGCGTGGCCGCGATCACCTGGCGGATGAGAATGTCACCCGCCGCTGCCGCGTTCGCGTACCGCGTGGGCACGACGTTGCTCACCCGAGCTGTCCATGGCAGCTTCTCACCGTCTTCTGTCGGCGGCCCCACGTCCTTGTATGCCGGCGGCAGGCGGTTGTCCAAAATGGGGCCCACTATATCCATGATATCTACAACAAACGAAACATACTACATACGCAAAGTTTGTGAATCCTGTCCGTACATAAATTTAAGCTGGACTAAATTTACTGCACTCATGTATTCTATGTAGGCTAATAAACTATTCTTATGCCCTTGATCTTCTGCCTTTGATCTGGCCGTCTTTGATCTGCCCGTGCCCTTGATCTGCCCTTGATCCTGCCAGTCTACATAAATTTAAGCTGGACTAAAATTTCCCGCATTCCAGGCTACTAAACTTTTCCTCTGCCCTTGATCCTAATTCTTCAGACCATTCTGCCAAGTGTCAGGTAACATTACGGTAGCCTTTATACATTATTTCGAACTTGTACATACATAAAGTTTTAAGAAACGTTTTCTGTACCGGTTGCATAGTACGTGGATGGGGGGTATTTTTGGAAATCGAGATAACATGCCTATCGGATTCCCAATCAAAAACTGCGTATGTGGATGAATTTTGAAAAAATTTTGTTCAGGCATCATCGAAATATCCCCTTACCGTTGGTCCATTTCTTTCAACAAAATGCCGTTGTTGAACGAAATTTTTCATTCAACAATTTTTCGTGTTGATTCCTTTACTGTTGACTGTTGATTGAAACTTTTGAACTGCTGAGAAATTCTATTGGGTGTTGATAGATCATGGAAAAAGTGTTGATTGCGAAGAAGGAATCAACACGCTAATCGAAAAAAAATTTATGTTGATAAGAGTCAAAAGAGTTAAAAGATAAATGAGTCAAAACATTGTTGAACAAAAATCATTCAACAAAATTTTGTTGACTGCAAAATTGAATCAACGCGTGAAGAAACAATTTGAAATTGTTGAAAGAAACGCCGAAAAGCCAAAAATGGACCGTTTCAACGGTAAAGGGATATTGAGGGGTAAAGGCTGGAAGGTCGCATTTTGCCGTTTTTCAACGTTTTCAGCCATATTTCAGCAACCAGAGTGTGTAGCGGGCTACATTTTGGCACACACATACATCCCATAGGGACCCATGTCTGGACCAAATTTGAGCCCAATCCGTCACTTGTATGGCGGGCGAAGGCGAAACGTACGAAAAAAAGTCGAAACCGTACGAAGGCAGGCAAATAAACTCGTACTGCAGTTAGCATATCGACGGCTCCCCACAATTTCTCCTATTTTCATTATTATGCTTACAAAGCTTGCTCTGCTATTTGGCACTTGCTTCTCACCAGTTCTGACGAGCTACTTCCTGGAAGCGAACGATATTTTCTATGGATGGCAGTTGGGCACCAACAAATTCGACTATTCAGTGGTGCCACTGTTCCCGGTAACAGCATACTGTCAATATACTCGTGAAGCACCAACCGGCTCAGGGGGGTAGGTACGTGGTAACTTGAGGCGCAAACGCGCCTCTGTTTTCGTTTTCCGCCTCAAATATCGGTGGCTAGAGGCGCAAAATTTTTGGTCCGCTTTTCTGAAATTTTGAAACTCTGACAGTGATGGTGCTTCAATAATCCACTATAATAATGCGATTAGTGCCATACTTGCTATTGGCAAGTTTTCGTGTGTCCACCCAGTGGTCACTCACTGCTCCATCCATTTCCCTCGCTCTCCCTTTCCTTCCTCCGCCTGCCTTCGTTTTGCCTAAGCAACTCGCGTTTATTCTGCCCGCGCCCTACAGTAGCCTACAGTATGTTATAATCTATGTAGCCTACATGATGTACTGAAAGTGCTTGCACCTGCTACTTATCTTATCCTGTAATACATGCGAAATTGTCTCAGATGATTGGAAAATGCACCATTTATGGCTTTAAATTCAAAAAATTTTCCCAGGGGGCGCTGCCCCCTGGACCCCCACTGGGGGCTTTGCCCCCAGACCCCCATGGCCTCCGGCGGCTGGGGCTCCGCCCCAGACCCCGTTGGGGGCCTTCGGCCCCCAAATTCCCTACTCGGCTTTTACCCTTTATTTTTTTATTTAGCGCCTCAAGAATTTTTGGGCTACCTACCCCCCTGGCGCATGGTGCTTTACAATGAGACCGTCCAATGTACTGTCACCAGTGGTGAAGTGCTCCTAAGGAGCACGAAGGAAGTGAGCGAGAGGCTCACTAGCCTGCAGATGCTTATGGGGTTGACGGCGCAGAAACCAGAAGGTTCCAACCGCCCATCGCTGCCGAAACTTGCTACCCCTCCGAGTTGACAGCCTCTCGCACAATCTGCTGCCATCCAACTGGTGCGGGCATACTTTTGCCCATTCCCAATCATGGCAAACAAAACTCTTCAATGACCTTTGTTGCCTCTCGCCTGCTTCTGTATGCCTGATCCATGCAGCGTTATGAATAAGTTTGCGCATATGTATTGTACCTATGTTTATTCTTTCTTGCATGTGCATTCGCATGTAGTACGTACCCATTCAATAATGGCTTCCAATATGACCAGCCGTTTCACATGTTTCTTGCCAAATAGAAGGTAAGAGGTCAACCAGGGTTCGATCTTCTCGATTCAAAATATCGGCTTTGGAATCATTAAGTTTCAGCTGAAGTTATCACTTGCTGTTGTTCAGGATAAACAGGAAAAGCTATAAGACATGAAATCTTTACTGGTATGTAAGTATGTATGTATGTTCTACTTTTGAGGAAACATCACATTTTTTGGTATTTGAACTAATGCTCAAGGTTTTTTGTTGCACCATATTATGTACAAGCATGTACATGTTTACACACATATAATTACCTAGTTAAAATGACCAAATGTTATGGTTTGGATCCAGCGTTTTGCATGTGATCAGGCATACAGAAGCAGGCGAGAGGCAACAAAGGTCATTGAAGAGTTTTGTTTGCCATGATTGGGAATGGGCAAAAGTATGCCCGCACCAGTTGGATGGCAGCAGATTGTGCGAGAGGCTGTCAACTCGGAGGGGTAGCAAGTTTCGGCAGCGATGGGCGGTTGGAACCTTCTGGTTTCTGCGCCGTCAACCCCATAAGCATCTGCAGGCTAGTGAGCCTCTCGCTCACTTCCTTCGTGCTCCTTAGGAGCACTTCACCACTGGTTCCTGCCACGTCTACTTGAAATGTGAGAAGCATATGTATAGGATACAAGCATGTTAAAATTGTTCCCAATCAATACTACACCTTGTTTAAACAAATGCATACAAACCTTTGAAAAACCGAGCTCGAGTTGACGAGATGTGCTAGTGGAACCTCGCGATACATCATACATTACATGGAACATTTTTTATGTTTTTGAGAGGAGATTGAGTATGTGATTGTGCATAACACATGCAAATGCAATTCTTCAAAAAAACCGACAAGCTCGAGTTGACGAGATGCGCTAGTGGAGATACATCATAATTACACAGGACATTTCTTTGTTTTTGAGTGGAATTGAGCCTATGCGAATTTGACTAGACTATGTGAATCAGGTATGAGCGAGGAGGTGTGACATGTCCGTACATACATGATAATGCATAGTACCTACCTCCTATTGTTTACGTATGATAATACGTACATTTGATAATGCCTAGCTGCGCGGGCATGAGTCTGTTACGCCTATCCTAAATGGGATTGGATTTGCATTGACAACCGCCAGACTCATGACCGCGCCTCTCTCTAACCCAGTTTGTTAGTTGTTGCATATTTATCATCAGTTCGAGAAAGTTCCCCTATCGCAACCGGCTGCACGACAAAGTTACTTAGAAAATAGAGGAACGTCTGTAGAGTCAGAGAATACGGAACAGCAAGGAAGAATAGTAGCGGAGCAAGGCAAACAAGTATTCACCACTGGCGACGCCTCTGGCTTTGAAACAAGAATTCACCACTGGCGACGCCTAGCATCGAACTCTCAAGGGGACTCACCTTTGATCCTTTCAATGGCAGCTCAGAATTCAACTGCTCCGACTCACTATTTGCTGATTCCGACGCTGATTGCTTGGAAGGAGCGCCCAGGCCAGCCGACCATGGACTTTCTGCAATGGATCGAATGTTTCCAAATCCATACCGATCTACAGAACTCGAACCGACCCCCGGATCAGCTGCTAACAGACAGACAGCTGAACACTCTTCTCCTTCTGAATTTGGGTTCGGAAGCGCGAAGAGGGTTTAGTGCCAACCCTGCTTTTGGTCAGAAGGACGCCATGCCGCATGCAGACTTCATCAAAGCAGTCACCCTGCAGTTTGCACCTCGTGAGACTTCAAGTGAGGCAATCGCGCCTAACTCAAACTCTCGCTTGGAGGCACATAGCTGTGAAGATGGAGATCAGTTGACGCCTCGACTGACGCCGCAGCTTGCAAGTGGATGCGCCGACCCCAAAACGAAGAAGAATCTGCACGCAAAGCAGGACGGTACTTCTGACGACGTTTTGGACATCATGAAGACTCAGGAGTTGGTTCAAATTGAGTCTAGCAAGCTCCCCAGCTCCCAGTTGCAGTCTCGACCTGTCCACCACGTCCAAACAAAGAGGCCGACGCCCTCTCGATGACAAATGGCCACAAGTTGGCTGCAACAGCCGCAGCCATCATCGCGTTCGCTGCAGAAGCCGCAGCCACCGAACGGGCAACAATGAATGTGCGCCAGATGTGGTTTCGATTTGCCCCACAAGAAGAAAGGCCATTGTCCAGCAGCCAGTCAGATCTGCAGGAAATGCTCCAAGAAAGGACCACTCGATCAGCATGGAAGTGGATACAGGAGCCCAGCCGACTGCAATGAGCTTCGATGTGTACAAGAAGCACTTCTCCGCCCTCCCAATGAAGCCGCCTAAGCCCCTGTTCAACTTCGACGGTACCCGAATCAGAGGGGTTATAGGAAGAATCGACGCCCGAGTCCGCCACGAGAATCGACACCACCAAGCTACTATTCATATCGTCAGGGACCAGGTGTCAGTTTTGGGCCGCAACTTTCTCATCCTGCTGCAGATGACGATTGATTGTTCCAGTCCACTCAGAACGACGGCAAGCAAATCGTCAAGTGTGCTGTCGACTAGAAGAGCAAACGGCAGGATGCTGAATCCAGCTACCGACGACTGCTCACTACAGACGACAACACAGATGTCAGACAGCTCAAAAGTTGTTCGACTAGCTGCAGAGAGAAAACCGATGGCCAGCCAGAGACACCGAGACTGACGTTTGGATCCTGCGCCCAGAGCCGACGATCCACATCCTGCTGATGTCCCGATGACAAAGGGAGGAGCTGTAGCTGGGGTGCGACAGATGAAGGACCGGCGGGCCAGCTGTAACGACAGCACGAAGACGCCAAAGCAGATGGCAACAATGAAGACGCCAACAGAGAAGATGACGAAAAAGAAGACCCGACTGGTAGAGCCACGACGAGATGAGTGCAGCAGAAAAGCCCGACCTGAGACGACGATTCCAGAGTCAAGGAAGCATGCACACCAGTTTGCAATCGACATCGCAGGGCCGTTCAAGAAGAAACGCCACCTCGTGATTCTGATTGATTGCCACAGCAACTACCCGCTCTACCTCACCACAAAGAAGACGCCGACAACCTCAGTCATCATCAAATGGCTGGATGGACTGTTCAGTCTCTTTGGGATTCCTGAAGGCATCACTGCCGATGAGAAGCCGCAATTCAACTCAGAAGAATTTGAGCGCTTCCTTCAGGACAAGAAGATTTGCCACTACAGTACCGCCGCCTACAACCCGCTGCATAGGCAGAAGATGGAAAGAGTTAGCCGGTACATCCAGTTTGGTGTTCAGGCCTTCACAGCTGCTCAGACGCCATGGTTTGATGGAGTTCGCCGACTCGTCGACAGATTTCGTCTCACTCCAGAAGAGGAGGGGAAGAAGAGTCTGGCGGAGATATTTCTGGGACACCCTGTATGCCGACAGAGCCTGCAAGAGCCGACCGGAAGCACAGGGACCAACCCGAAAAGTCGCAGCAAAAAGAAGAGCCAAGAACAACCACAGGCGAATCAGAGACCGACCGTCGACAACGTGAACAAAACGAGAGACTCTGTCCTCACGTGCCTTCCACATGAGCCGCTGTGTGAAACTGTCGCAGCCACCGACATGCTGGAACAGCTGACATCACTCAACGATGCTGTACAGGCACCTGTCACGCCTCGACGCAAGAGCTGACCAAAGAAGAAGCCCCAGCAGGCAGGTCGCTTCAGTCAAACGAAGACGAAGATGAAGCCGACGACTGAAGCTGAGGGGAGGTGATGATATGTCCGTACATACATGATAATGTACAGTACCTACCTCCTATTGTTTACGTATGATAATACATACATTTGATAATGCCTAGCTGCGCGGGCATGAGTCTGTTACCCCTATCCTAAATGGGATTGGATTTGCATTGACAACCACCAGACTCATGACCGCGCCTCTCTCTAACCCAGTTTGTTAGTTGTTGCATATTTATCATCAGTTCGAGAAAGTTCCCCTATCGCAACCGGCTGCACGACAAAGTTACTTAGAAAATAGAGGAACGTCTGTAGAGTCAGAGAATACGGAACAGCAAGGAAGAATAGCGAGGAAGCAAGACAATAGAATTTGCAAGAAATAGGTAGACCTTGTCAAGATGAATTGAATGAAACAAGTACGCCACGCGACCGATTCGACGAGTTCAGGGAGTTGCTAGCAGTCCCACTGCAGCCTATGGTGCAGCAACTACACGCAGGCAATAACAGCTGCGACTACCCGGTCGTACTACTGCCGGAATCCCAACAACAATAAACAAGAAGTGAACCCTTCAGTCCTCACAACAAACACCGCCGGCGACGAAACTGATGAAAAGAGAACGATGAATAATAAATAAAACTATTGATGGGTGGACGGTTGAAGGTGTCAAACTATTGAACCGAGAAGGGTGAATACTATGATAAAAGATAGGCTATATATAATGAAGGGTAAATTTAGCTCAAAGAGAACGTTCAATAGTTTGACTGGAAAATCAGAGCGGCGAGCGACACAACCGACTCTTGGGTCGCCTCTTCATCCAAACTGAGCTCTTGGCTCAACGGCAAACAAAGCGAGCTTGGCTCCCCGCGGCACACACTATACACAACATGTACATAATACACACTGTTTATAATACATACGCAGGAGCCGCTGCTTCACGGCCGAAAGGCCAATCACTTAGGGGAAGGGCAGGCTATCCTGTAGAAAGTACGATGCTGGGGCCGGTCGCGCGAGGAGGGTTGACGTCACCGGAGAAGGTGCTGATTGGTCGGAGCGGACGACGTGCGGACGGCGCGTGCCGTGCACGTGAACTCGCCGCGTAGAGGCGACGCCGGGCTTCCAAGCGGCAGGAACTGGAAACAGTCCGCGACGGCCAACAGTTTTCATGAATGGCATAATATCACGTGACTACTTTAGCCAATTTTTGTTTTATTTTGTGCCTATGTGAATACATTTGAACTATGTGAATCAGGCATATTGGATACAGCATGTAGAAATTATTCCCAACTGATAGATCTTACAAAGACGAATCGAATGGTATGTCACATGCCTACATGCCTGAAGAAAATGACACCTTTTTGCGACTTTCATCATGTGAATGCATTTTTTACGATGTGAATCAGGCATGAGCATGTCGCAATGGGCAGCGATCGATAGATCTTTTGAAGACGAATCGAATGGTATGCTATATGAGGCCTCTACAATGCGGCAGGCACTCATTTCACCTGTCTGTCGCATCCTTAAGTATTGCTGAAGCCAAACATAAAAACAGCCAACTTTGACAGCTCATAACTCGAGAACCAAAGCGAATTTTAAAAATCTAAAAAAAGTCTCATCGAGAGTTGAGTGAGATCTATCTTTTGGCATACCTACCAGGCAGATCTGAGAAAAATCCACGAAGGAGTATGCATTTGAAAATTGCGACTATTTTTACCACAAAATCGCAATTTTAAGGGTGTCAGAGGCCTTAAACGCAAAAAGTGCTCGGACCACTTTGCCAAGATCTTTACATTTCCCATCTTTTAAAAAAAAACCGAGCTCGATCCCTCGACTCGTTGAAAAGTTATGGAGGTCACAAGTTTTCAGTACCTAAGAGCCTGACATCATTCAAAAATAGGTTTTTCGCCATAGCTCCCTTACCAGTAGGCCTATCGAGCTGAAATTTTGCCTGCCGATACGTACCCATAGGGGTAATCTTCGTGCAAAATTTTAGCTCAATCCGCCTCTTGGCTCGGGTGTTATGAGCAAATGTGTGTTTTTATTTCCGTCACTCCTATTTACACATGACTAAGTAAGGTGGGACGCGGCGGAGCCTCGTTCGTGAGCCTCTCGAGGTTCCGCTATCGCGTCTACCTTGATTATGAATGTTCTACACGACAAAATATTAACGGCATTATGGTTTTGCCACGTCGGGCTAAGTGTCATGTATTTTTGGGAATTGCTAGCTGCCATTCGCCTTTTTCTTTGCTACACCCATACGCCCAACAAGTTCAAAACTATTTTCGGGTGGACTGGAGTTCATACCATGGCCTTCATGACTATGCTGGATGAAAACACAGCTGAAGACATCGCTGCTGAGATGCTTAAACAGATTGGCGCTGATACTAGATAAATAGTGTCAGATGCACTAGCATGAAGCATAAGTAAATTTTAGTTAGCGCCATTGTCCTTGTGTCGTCCTGTGTCGCTACTGTGTCCCTGCACCGAGAAGGGAAGCCGAGCAGGGTACTGTAGACGAGAAGAGGAGGGTAGGATGAATGCGTCAATGGAATGGCGGAAGATTTGCAGCCGATGAGACGCCAACGGTTGACCATCTCTCAGCAGATGCACGAAAAAGCACAGCAAAAGCCGTAAATCAATATCTTTCTTTTCCACGCACATACATGCACGTTACGTATCATATGCCTCGGGATACATACCGTGATTTGTGAACCGATTAGAAGATAACGTGTCCTTGCGTCGCTACTGTGTCCCTGCACCCATTTGATTCAGGCAAAGTGAAAAGGTTTGGAATTTGGTGATAAATTTTGGTAACAAACATGTGAAAAAACACACTCTGCTATTTCTGTAAACGATTATGTCAAAAAATGCCACGTAGCCCCTTTTTTGCATTTCTTGTTTACAAATTGTAAACAAGAAATGCCACATAGCGACCGTCCAGCGCGACACACAAGGTGTCTACGGTGTGGGGTAGGGACACAGTCCAGGGACACAGGGACAGACACAGGGACACAGTATCTTCTAATCGGTGGCAGCATCCCGTCCTGCACTCATCACTGCACACGGACTCGCACATAGAAGCTTTCCTAATCCTCGCATGAAAATAAATCTGCACCGAAATAAATACCGCCACTTAGCCTTTAACTTTTGGTTGTTGGTTGTTGGTTGTTTGGTTGTCGAATACAAATGACCGGTGCACATGATGACATGAAGTGAAACCAGAAACCGCAATTTTTATTATAAAGCAGGTTTACTCGCTGTAAGAGCTTTTTTACTTACCATATACAAATCGTGCAAGAAACTTGCTTACACTACACTACTGTCTGGCAAGGACTACCGACCTTTGTCCGTCCATTGACAAATTGATATTTCCTGGGTTTATTTACTGTTTGCTGTCTCGTTTTATCTTGACATGACTCTGAGCTTGAGATTGGCTTAGCGTTTCAGCAGTGCCAAAACAGTTTCACATACCTCAACCTTGCAGGACGTTGCAATGGCAGTTCATCGCGCTTGTTTTGCTTTGGTCTCCATTTTGTGCCTTCACTTTATAACCGTAACTGTAGCCGCCATTGTGGAGGAAGCTGAAACTAGCACAGCACTGGTATCAACTTCAATTGGGCAAATTCGAGGAAGAAAGCTGGAAACCAAGAAGGGAAATTCTGCGTGGATGTTTCTAGGAATCCCCTTTGCAGAACCACCAGTGGGAAGCTTAAGGTTTGATTTTCATACGACTTTACTCATTATTACTTGTAGGCTACCTATATAGTAGGCGACGTAATTTTCGTACGTACATCTTTAGGTTTCGGCCACCGATGCCCAAGAAACCATGGGAAAGCGGAAAAATTGTCGACTGCATGGAATATGGTCCAGTGTGCATGCAGAATGATAGCAACGCTCACTACGACACATTTGAGATGAGCGAAGACTGCTTGCAGCTGAATGTTTTCGTTCATCCTGACTGCAACGCTCGTCAACCCTGTCCAGTACTTCACTTCATCCTTGGAGGAGCCAACTACTTCGACGACCCTAAAATACTGAAGCTGGAACCGCAAATCGACAATTTCGTCTCTCACAGGCTCATTCTGGTCACATCCTCATACCGACTTGGGGCATTCGCCCGATGGAACACTGGCAGCGATGAGGCTAGCGGAAATTATTTGGAACTTGGTATAACTGCCTACCATTCGGTTATTCGCAGTTATTCGGTACGTATGTACACTGTTTGCTCACAGAAAGTATGCCACGCAGTGGGTCACTTTTTTCAGATATGTTGGAAGCGATGAAGTGGATCCAGAAGGAGATTTCCAATTTCGATGGGGATCCGAATAAGGTGACGGCGATGGGTTGCAGCTCTTCGTCTATGGCGATTGACGCCATATCACTTTCCCCCTTGTCTCATGGTCAGATGAGTCAAATGGCGCTGATGAGTGGAGTTACGGCCGGCTCAATATTTGATGACGAAGACTCAATGAGCAAAGAGTATGCTATTCGAGCAGGATGCGCCACTGCCGAAGGATGGGATGCCAAAGGACAAATGACAGCCATCGCCAAATGTATGCGCAGCAAAGACGGATTCTTTCTGCTGAAAGTCCAGAAGAGTATGATGAACGATAATTTGCGCTTCGGTGCCGCGCGTGTGGATGGCAAACTATTTCCTGCCCAAGCTGTCGAATTGGTTCAAACGCGAAAGCCACTGCCGACCATGATTGGAACCACCTTGTATGAGATGGGTCCTCCAGGATTCGCGCAACTCTTTGGAATTATGGACACCATCGATGTCCTGACAGGATCTTGCAAGCTTGCAGCATCCATTTTGGGCTTTAAAAACACGGAACAGATTGGAGAGCAATGTGCTCAGTATTATCAGGCGAAGTCAGCCGTTGGTTCCACTTTTGCGGAATTGGCATCCCACGTGTTGGGTGGAGCCGCGGTAATGTTTGTTGGCACGTATCAAGAAGCGGTGAACCTTCGCGACGCAAACGTCCCAGTGTATCTGTATTCATTTGACTACGTGAAAAAGAGCATGCCAGGCATGTCACCCCTTCACGCCTACGATCTGTTCTTCATGATGCAATTGCATCTGCAGGCGCTGAATTCGCCACTGACCGATACAGATCGAGAAATGGGCAGACTTGATGCGACACTGTTCAGCAATTTTGCCAAATATGGTAACCCAACTCCAAACACCAGCAAGAATTTTCCACGAAAGTGGAGTAAGCTGGAGAAGAGTAACTATTTCGAAATTGACTATCCAATTAGCACGAACATGCCATCGTATCATGCCTACGATATAGAGTTTTGGCTGAAGATTGCTCCTGAGCTGGATGGCACATCTCCAGATCAGCTTCTCTACCAACTTCCATCCAAACTCCACGGCTTTAGCCTGGCTGCGTATAGATCAACCCTTACAGACTTAGCTTCAACCAGTTCTTTCAGCAAAGCACGTGTGTGGGCCAAACCTTTGGTGTTGCTGGCAGCAATCGGCACAATTGCCATGGTTGCCCTGCTGGCATTGACAGTTATAAAAAGCCAAAACACGAAGAACGAAGAGCAACAGAGCCTCCTTTGAAAAACAACTTTTATTACAATTTTAATGTAAAAAAAGTAAATTTCAATTTTAAATAATAAATTTTAATTTAAACATTACACGGATTCATCAGATAACATCGACGACACTGGTAAAGCAAACACCAAACCATCTGATACGCGGATATTATCTTCATACTACTGTACATTGGTAGATCAGCTCCAATCACAGCCAACCCGACAACAGAACAAAGCATTCAACCATAGTACACAGTGTATGCACGCAGCCCATCGGAGCAGCAACAACAGCAAGCGGAATGACCAGCAAATTTTCATTAAAGTACAGGATCAATAAACTGAGGTCAAAGGTCACATAAAAATCAAGACATAGGCCTATGTACTGTAAATGTAGTTCAGCTTCGGACTAGTAATATTCACTGAATCATATGCCTTCGGGCTTAGCTCGAGTTGAGTCATAAGCCCGAATCAGATCTGACTGACCAACAACGCCACCTTCTTCTTGTGAAAATGCATAGCCACCTAAAATAGCACATACAATACATATACTACATGTGTAGGCGTTGTACGAAGAAAAAATGGAATACGATTACGTCTTCTTGTCTTCACTGTGACCCACAAAAGCATACTAGTCGCTAAAAATAAATACGATTGCGCACAGAAATGGCTTCTTACGTTGTGCCTGTTCTGCCAGCGCAACTCCCGAAGCAGATCGCTTGAATACACTCCGCAGCAACCTCGCAGTTTCCGTAAGCCTGCAACAGCATACCCCTTCCTCTAGTACACACCAACATCTACATACAATGTGTATGTGAACGTAGGTACTCCAATGACGCATGCACAGAGAATGAAACGGAATGCAAAACTTATGGGTGCATAAAGGAATGAAGCAAAAGGAACAAAAAAACGCGACCTCTTTCTTTGCAGCGTGACGGATTCAGAAGGTTCGGTGCCGCTGCGAACGCGTCTGGGTGATTCATCACCAGCTACTTCTGCATCATCCGCAACCAGCGTCTCCTCTGTCCTTCTGACGGCAGCACCATTTCTCATCGCTTCCTCCTCCTCCTCCTCCTCTTCTCCTCCCTCTTCCTTGCTTCCTCCGCGACCACCAAAGATAACGCTCAAGCTGCACACAAAACACGTATGAAATGTCCGTACGTAGTATACACAGAGCTGCATGTGCAGACAGCACCAACACGAAACGGGATAGAAAGCAAAGTGAAAGGACGTTGTTGTATGGTCGGCCAAGTAGTTGGGAGAGCAAGCGAGAGAAAGCACTGCCCTCCATCCTCGTCGAAAGGCGATAAAATGTAAGCCTTATACGCAGCTCACAAGCAACGAATGCATCTTATCATGCGGTTGATTATGAATGAACACTGGCACTAGCTGGCACTTACTGCTTCCGCGTCAATTTCGGAATGATGAGAGATGGATCCACGTGCGACAGCTCCAACTCACGAACTTCATCAGCGATCGTCTTGAACATCGTACGACGAACACTAAAGCAACAATGCGTCCTGTTCCGCGGTGGTGGTTTGTGTTATGCGCATGACATCAAATCTACAATGAAATGGCCACTTACACTTTGTAGACGACGTCCAGAAGAAGACTGGCGACTGGAATGAGGAGAAGGCCAAACCAAAAGATGCCACTACTGAACACAATACGATCCATGCCCGCCATATCCGCCCCCACGATCGGAAGTATAGCCCAAACGTTGGAGTAGATTACAAGGAACACAAACCAGGCGCCCACGCTGCCCCAGATGGACAGATGTGTCCACTAAAACACAGATTCACCCATTGCATGCGCATTTGGATGCGGCATGATTATGTACGTATCGCAGGTACTTACATGACAGTACATACCCACCTAGGGCTGCAGTACAATACCACGCATGCTACTATGTACACAAAGAATGCTCGTGGTAAGAAGTACCCAAGTCCAGGCATCCACCTCCAGACCAGCCTTCAAGCACACAACCACCACTACGTACTGAAAACACAGACAGACAAGTGCGGTACGGTATAGGCCTATTACGCACAGTAAGTACGTACAATATAATAGGACTTGGTGTAAACTAAAATCGTTCGCTCCTCACAGTATAAACGCAGTTACCCAGCATCAACCAGCCACCGGTACGACCATGAGACCACGCCACACCTGAATGGAAAAGACAGTCAACAGAACATATTATTGTGTACACATAACATAAGCGTCCCCTGCGCATGCAACTCACCAGTTAGCAGCGTCTCATTGCTCAGCCAAAACAGCAGCACGGAGTGATAGATTGCGTTGAATACCCACAACCAGAACACCTGCGTACAAAAGTTTAGCCCCATCAAGTTAAGAACACTATTAGTACCTACCTACTCTTGTGTCGGTACCCTGACGGAGAAGCTTTCTCTGTTTTGGGATAGCTTGTATAAAGCCGGAAATTTGAGCATGGTGTCCTGAGAAGCCGTCCGATCAAACAGACCAATAGCGAATGGAGGAGCAGCTGTGAATACCACGTTATACAACGAGATACACCAACGATCGAATAAAGTCTGGCCAGACCAGGCGCTCACCACAGCAAACCACAACTACAACACACATGAACAAGCCATGTACAGGCTCAATAGTCCTGTGAAATGTTTAGAAAGGACGCTCTACGAAAGAAAACAAGGAGTCCACGGAGGGTTGTTGATGGCACGTACGCACTTCGATTATGTAGAGACAAATGTTCTTGTGAAAGGAGTACAGGATCATTTTCACCATTCGATGAAAACTCCAGGCTCCGTGAACGAAGAGCAATTTGGCCAAAAAGCGAAACTACAACATATCACAAATATCACGATGAACAGCCGGCATCAGATAGGTAATTTACTCGCGCCGAGCTCGTCGGTCTTGCGCGTTGAAGCATAGCAGCCGACGTATGGTGACCCTATTCGTAGGCTCCTATGCTTTAACACGCAACCCCCACACGAGCTCGGTACGAGTACGTTTTTATTTCGGACTGGTTCACACCACAGTACAAGAAAGCAGGTGGCCAGCGCGCCTCACCTGAGCAATGGCATAGTCTGATGCACTAGAAGCTTGTAAGCCCTCCATACCGCTGATTCCTATGCCCACATGAGCAGCCTACAATGAAAACATGTACATGTATAGCACGCGGTGTTTGAGTAGTAGTTGCGGACTGTACTTGTATCATGGCGACGTCGTTGGCTCCGTCTCCAATGGCGAGAGTGATGGCGCCCACTGACTTCTTCACCAACTCAACAACCTCAGCCTTCTGCATCGGAGTCACACGACAACACACCACCACACGACATGACACCGCCAGCGAGAGAAAGTCACGACGCAGGTCACCACACAAAGAATGACGAAGACTCTGAAAAGAACCACTCGTCAAACTATTTGCAAAAGGGGCAACGCAACATAACAACTCAACTCGCACAACGGCGCATCACTACACAACACAAATAGACACGAACGTACGTTCCCACGCAGGTCTAGATGTCGCCCTTACCGTTCCATCAATGACCAAAGCCAGATCATTCTCCTTGCCCAAGTGAGGCCCCAAATCTTCGATGTAGCGACGAATGCACTCCCTCGTCTCCTGCACAGCACGTGCACAATTATCATCACGTTCAGCAGAGCAGGCAGTTGAGCTACGGGCTTACGTTCATGTGCTCTTTTCTGATGATGATGGTGGGCATGTTGGGAGCAATGAGACGACAAGAGTGTCCGACATTGATGGCAGTTTCCTGTTTGTCCCCAGTCAGCATCCATATCTTTATATCCGCCTTCAGTAGTGCCGCAATCGCTTCAGGGACACCCTAAGAGTATAACAGAAGACCATGCAAATGTGTACAGTACAACATTGCAGAAACTGGTACATATACTATACTCGTACATTGGCCGTACCTCTTGCAATCGATCCTCAATCGCACTGGCACCCAATAAAGT
Source organism: Epsilonema sp. ZAB3_2 (assembly GCA_030247985.1). Taxonomy (NCBI): domain Eukaryota; kingdom Metazoa; phylum Nematoda; class Chromadorea; order Desmodorida; family Epsilonematidae; genus Epsilonema; species Epsilonema sp. ZAB3_2. The sequence goes on from JASAMW010003714.1 coordinate 33,916, forward strand.
CAACCCCTGCAACCAGCCCAACAACAGTACGTACAATCGCTTCTATACAAGCGAAATAATCAGTTGAGTGTGGTGTATTACTCGCCTGTTCTATCTTCTCAGCAGCTGCCGCTAGCAGTTTTTCCCTGTCCTGCAGTGCCAAACTGGCAGGTTCAAAATGTTCTGTCTTCCACTCTTTGTACTCTTCCTCATTCAATTCAGCCTTGGCGAAGCATAACGTGCGATAACCTGTAACAAGAGTCATCCTGATCCTGCCTACCACACACTGAATGCACATACGTACATTCATACAAAGATAGACCATCATGCATCCTTGTCCACTGCTGGGATAGAGTATGAAGATCTACCTGCAGTGGCGAACTCCTCCAAATGCTTCACAGTGACCTCTTCATAGAGCTGATGCTCGGCAAGGCGCTCAAAGATCACAGAATCCTAGAACAACATGTAACAGCACAGTCGATTGTTGGAGAGAAGACATCATCACCTTTGCCGCCCGTTTTGCGCGGAATAGTAAAACGGGTGGTCGTCCTTCTCTCCCCCCACTTCCACCTACATATATCTTTTGCTGCTTACTGCTCCTTTAGTGTAGAGCTTGAGCTTTCCTTCTGGCGTCCTAAGGATCACAGACATTCGCTTTCGGTCGCTGGTAAACTCCAACACGTGCAGAATTTCATACTTCGCTTCTCTACCCAACTGAAGAAACACAAACGAGAAGACCGTTATACGGGATTCATATAAGGAACGTGGTGGGTGGTAGCCATGCCTACATTATGCGACTGTGTGTGACATTCGTTTCGCTAACTTACAGCAGTCACAATGGCATGATGAGGAGTCCTAGTGTGAAAGACAAAGCCAAGCTGCTGCGCCCCACGTACCAGGGCACCCTCGTCTGGAACAAAAACAGGTGGTTCACACACTACCACTTTGCTTTAACATCGGCCTGTGACGTAAACTAACGAAGTATCGTAAGCTAACCGGGTGAAGACGCTTGATAGTCGAGCTTTCCTGACGTCTCATCTTTCTCCGGTATCACCGTGTGACAGACTGCAGCCATCGTAAGAAATTCACGAATCACCGGAGCTGTCAACTGAAAAGTACCATGAAATGTACATACCTACATACGAAACGAAAGGACGGGAGGCGCTTGTCGAGTAATCCCTGTCTCTCACATGTCTGCTGTTGAGATTTTCTATGAGACTGCGATCGTGGAATTGCGAGCTGTCGTCAGAACCGTACACAACGCCACCAACTGAACATTTCTTGAACGTCATCACGTTGCGAGTCAACGTACCAGTCTTGTCGGAAAAGATGTACTTCACCTGCATGCATGTATGTAACATTCAGTAGTTAACACATACATACATACCACACCATCCGTTGCGTATCTGTGTCTCATATTTGTCAACAAGTTAGAAGTGTCGACACTTTGTTGACGTTTCCGCAACAAAAAGTGCGCAATCATTGTCATTTCCCATATGCCTGGTGTCAACAGTTCTGTAACTTGTTGACAAATATGAGACATAGATCGATGCGGTATGTGTTAAAACACCGGACACTTTTCAGCTTTATTGTTCTGAAGAAAGCGTTACTAACCAGAACAAACACAAACCTGGCCCAGTTCCTCGTTCAGATTCGACGTTCTAGCCATTGCAGGTTGATCAAACGGCTCGTAATACATGTCAATATCCTGTAACATGGACAATAACACAAACACTGACACCACAGCCATGACGTCAAATCAGGTGATCTCTGTCTGTCTTGAACAATAAGGAACCTGGTTGATGAAGATGGCTTGGAAGAAGCGGACCACCTCCAGTGTTACTTGCAGACTGATCGGTATGAGATTGTTGTACAAAATGACAAATGTGAGGAAATTGTAGCCAAAATTTCGACTAGAAACATCTGCACAAGAGAAAAGACAACAAACTTCGGTTGCGAGTGAAATAACGACGTAGCACACGTACGTTTGGTGTGACTGCATAATAGGAAGCAAACTTATCTCACCTGTGATGCCGAGATACCAGGAAGCCACTGCTTCATTTGTCGTCCATATCTGTGCAGCGATTGCACTCACCAACGAAACAACCAACAGTAGCACAAACAGAACCAAGATCTGATTGTTCACCACTTTGTCCACATTCGACCTAAACATAGGTACAGCCAACGTACAAAATAACACAGCTTCAGCAAAAGTGAACCAACATACAGTGGCTACATTCCATACAACAGTACGCATACATACATAGCTGTATCGGTACACACAGTGCGCTTGTGCCTTGTATACGTTCAAACTCACCACGTGTGTAGTGTAGCGCACTACGGTTGTTACCTTTTGAGCGGTGCCACATTCATATTCATCATGAGTTTGGAGTCGTGTCCAGTGTAAATGACGACACCGAATATCCACTTCGTATTGCGCAGTTTGGCACCTCGTAGTAGAATCTGACTGGGACTCAGTGGTTCTGCATCTGCTCCCGAAGCAGAACAGATCAGATTGCCAGTGAACTCGTATAAGTGACGATTAGGTGGCTCGCATTCGACCACTCCGTGCAGTCCGCACAAATCCTCGTAACTCAAAAGCGACGCAGTAGATGGAAGACCCTGCAAGAGCACCGAAAATATGCGGAGTTTTCCAGTCGCGGAAGGCTTCTTCGCACAAAATCGTACGGAACTGTCAGCGCATTTCAAGCAAACAAGCTTTCGCGACTTCGGGAAATCTCCGCATTCCCTCAGTAGACCGACTATAGCAGCTTCAGAAGACGAACAATAACATACTTGTGTACGTAAGTATAGCTGGGGAAACGACCAAGACCAAGGGTGCTTTGAAAATCTTCGCCAAACCCCGGTCTTGATCGTGTTGGGAAGTATGCTCGTGTCACACGTAGGCCTACCTGACGAATTTTCAAGTTAGTTTCGCCGTCCAGATTGGAGGTTTCTATGTAGCACATAGCCTGAGGTTCACTGGAAGAGAGAAGCAGGAGATCCGCCGGGAAAAACTGCTCATTCGTCACCCGAACAATGTCACCAACGCATATCTACAGTACACAAATAACACAGGCCTACATGCATACGTAACAGTCGACTCAACTAAAATAGTCTGTCCAGTGAGGATTGTCTCTGAGCATTTGCCCGCGCTGCGAAAACGAATTCACGCATTTTCCTCGCCTTTCATGTATTCCTTTGCCTCGGGAGTAGGCCTATATATGTACAGTAGGAGCAAATGCCCAGAGACCACTCCTGCTGGATGAAAGCAATTTCCACCTACCCTCTTCCATTTCTCCTTCATCCACTCATCTCCGCCTCTCAGCACCTCCACCTTCCGATTGTTCACACGACTATCGGCACGATGCCTTTTCTGTACATACAAAAAATGCAAGGGAAGTACACACGACACATGACTTTCCTCGGATCGCATGTGCAACAGTGGCCCTTTCTTACGATATCTTCCACAATTTCCTTGACTGCAGACACAGATAGGATGAACAGCAGAGGAACGGCAGTCGTATATCGCCCGGTAGGCGATACATCTGGAATTTGCTGTAACAACAAAACGCTCGATCGCCGGTACCTAATGTATTGTGCCGTCACTCCACCGTAAAGCGTTGCTTCACTTTATGCCACGTACTACCTGTCGTATTTTGTTCGTAATACGCTTCAACGCTCTAACCTTTTACCCAACTGTATCGCATAGTCCAACCAGAAAGCAATCCTAGCCTATCTGCATAGATTTCGCTCGTGCTTAGTTTCGTAAACAGATTACAAATGCTTCGCTCGCGCATGCCTGCTCATAGGTCATAACATAAGGTCACTTATGTATCCCTTTATCATGCTTCTAATTTCTAATCTTCATATCGTTTGCAGTAGATATGACACTCCCTCTTCTTCAAAAGAAATTTGGGTGAGCCCCCAAATTATGGGCGATAAAAATCGGGTGGCTTGCGCTCTCTTTCCGATCGCCTCACGGCTTGAGGCTGTTCTGCCGGTGGTGCAGCTTCAGCTTCGGCTTCTTCGCCTTCTTCCTCCGACTCCGGCAGTTCTTCGTTTTCTTCCTCATCATCCAGGGTAGGACTTCTGTTGTCCGTCGCGTCTGGTAGGAAGTAGGTGGGCGGAAAATATTTTCTCATTTTCCTTGCGTTCCATACTTGGCCGTCTGAGAGTAGGTAGGTATAATCTCCCAGTGACTTCTCGACTCTCTTCGGTTCAGAGTACGGACTTTGCCCTTTGCGTCTCTGACTAGCAGGAATCTTTGTGCGCACCACATCGCCAACCTTGTACGGTAATTTGGGCTTCTTTCTATCTTTTCTGTACACTCCGTACCTTCTAGGCTTTTGTGAAATCCATTGAATTGGATTTCTAATTGAATTGTATTGCTAATCCATTGGGGTTTCCCCGCCTGGGTTCGAATCCCAGAGGCGTCGCCATGTCGTATTTTGTTCGTAATACGCTTCAACGCTCTAACCTTTTACCCAACTGTATCGCATAGTCCAACCAGAAAGCAATCCTAGCCTATCTGCATAGATTTCGCTCGTGCTTAGTTTCGTAAACAGATTACAAATGCTTCGCTCGCGCATGCCTGCTCATAGGTCATAACATAAGGTCACTTATGTATCCCTTTATCATGCTTCTAATTTCTAATCTTCATATCGTTTGCAGTAGATATGACACTACCTGAAGTAGGGCGATCATCAAGAAGAACAGATTGGCATATCGTCGAAATTGCTCAAAGAGAAAACGCGGCAAGAACGTCAGCGCATTGTATTTCGCCGTGCTAAAATACACAGCAACAGTTTTGTACACGCCTCCCCGCCAACAAACAATAAGTCGAGGAATTTCGATAGCACCACACTGGCCCACCGGCTTACCCAGCAAAGTAAGCACATACCTGATGGCATTTGAGCAGAACTTCTCCGTTTGAAAGCGATTGATTCGGACCACTCGTTTCTCTTCCATTGGGGGCGCTGGAATCGCTGGCATCTTCTCTAAGTATCCTTTCTTCCTTGCACCGTCTTCGCCGAAATAATCCGAAGCGCCTCCTCCAGTTTTTCCCCCCTCTCTCTCTAAAACAGTAAAAAACTACTGGATTATTGCTTTGCTGAAGAGGGAGAGAATTTGCGCAAAATGGAGCGGCGTAAAGGCAAAAGGAAAGGGAATTAGCACTATACTGCGAGATGCTGGGAAAGCTCGGGTGAACAAAATGTTCGCTGTTTTGCCGCGCTGACTGACAATGTGCACGTACACTAGACTAGCTTTTGTCGCTGTACTGGACGGGAGACAACTACTATAGCTGTAGATAAAGCAGGCTGTCCCAGAGCAGCGAAGTACATACACATATTCTACACCAACACCCCCGTTGACGCGAGCTTATCGATTAGCTGCTTGGCTATCTCTTCAACAAATATGCGGATGCTACCGTATCCTTACAGAAACAGCATTCTACCTTTCGTGTTCATCCAAAATTATTTTTAGGGGAGAGCCAGACTTTTACATCTGCCCTTGATTGAAAACGATTGGAATTGGACACGTTTCAATGGTATGTGTTCGAGGCACGTTTGCGCTGCACGCAAGCATGGAAAGCCCATAAAACCCACATTCTAAGCAACCCATCAATTCCCCCGAAAAATTTTATTGACACTTGTAGCTACATTCCGGGCACACAAACAACCATCTAATAATTACTATTCTTTATGTGGTCACACCGTCCACGTATGCACTTCACACAACGGCGTTTTCATAGCTCATATTTTGTGGTTATATCGTACAAACAACTTCCTATGTTCACATGAACATATAATAGCAAAGGTCGCACGGGTAACGCATTGGTATAGTAGTATAGTGATACAAAATAAGCAAGGCTTCACAGAACGAGCAAAAATATCGAACGTACATTTTCACATGTACAGCACAGCATACGGTAATAAAACAACCACACACCCTCCGACGAAAATAAAACATACACCATACACGTTGCTGCCAGATAGAATAATAAAACTGACATTAACACGCACCGTACGTAACTCAATTCGAAGTCAAACGTACCACACCGAGGTACTTACTTAGCACGCAAAGCAAATTTAAACGTACCTTGTAGGAAGCCTCTGTACAGACAAGTTATGCTGTTCGTACAATGTAATGTACACAATTTATGTTTACGTACGAACACAGTCGGCCATACTGTATTATGAAACGCCACTGCGCTCCCTTCTCGTAAAGTGTACGTACGTATGTACACAGTACATTGCACAGGCAATCGGCCGCTTACGTTGCGCTGGCAGCAGTGACACTTCTTGAATAATAAAAAGCAAGAGGAGAGAGATCCAGGAAGATTCGCTGTGGTGTCAAGCCATAGGCACAATCTCTGGTAAATCTTCCGGAGCTTCCAGATAAGCCACTTTCGAATAGCTACAACAAACTTAGGAAAAGGGAGCATTGGAAAGCAGCAATGGAAAGCAGCAATGGAAAAGGGAGTAGGGAAGGGAGACGTACCTGGTCTCCTTGTACTTGTCGTAGACAGCCTGCTGCTTGCGCGTCACAGCTCCTTGCATGAGTCGAAGGAGACACTTGAGACAACCGAAGATCTCCACCACCGTATTCCGCGACAACTCTTGCACGCACATCGGCTGAAAACAAGGCACTAGCAGAAGGAGTCGAGAGTTAAAGCGCCCCGTTCACCGTACTTACCCATGGCTGTGCGTTGGTGAGGAGATTGGCGAGACATACGGCAGCGCCGGCGATGGTGCTGGGGTAGAACCGCAGCATACGATCGTCCAAGAGCGACAAGTCGCACAAGTACTGCAACAGTACATAAGAAGCCAACATACCCAAGAAGGCAATGAATGGGCCGAGATTTAATTTTTCATTCACATACGTATTTCCACTGAATGTAGATATGGACTGACCGGCGCAATCTGCTTACGTTGGTGAGATGTACGGTGAGAGTGGACGCGCGACAGAGTTTGAGATAGAGATCAGCGAAGAGGACGGTGGTGGGACTGCTGGTCGCAAACTCCATCGTCTCCAGCATAATCAGCTCCATCTTTTTCACCTACAACGTCCAGCAAAACAACTCATCCTTTATCAAGAGGCGCTATTTATAACGAACGAATGCGAGCACGTCCCAAACAAGAGGGTGACTCTCTTGTTTTGAGTGGTACGCAATGCAGTCGTGTACATGTAGATACCTGCTTATTTGTGTACGTGTCATCAGTGATGTAGACGAACTCCTTGAGCTCAGGAGGATAGATCTCCTCGTACTTTCTAGAAAACAACCGTCACATCATCATTCATGACGATCAGGGTGTGTGTGACTGGGGCAGAGTTCTTCTTACGAGGCGATCATCATGGCCGTAGTGCCAACCAGCTGCAGCTTATTCTTTGGTATGTCCGTCTTTGAGAGGAATCGATCCACATAGTTGACAGCCAGATGCAGCGTCTCCTGGCACAACTCGTACTCCAGCGCCACATCCACCAGCCAATCCACCAGAATCTCGCGCATACTCCACGTCAACTCCGTCTGCTTCTTCATATAGCAAGGATTCGCCCGCAACACACGCTACAACAACCCCACATCCATCTACTGCCCCACACGTATCCATCAGTCTGTCAGGCACCTCGTGCTGATTAGCCAGGTAAAGTTGCCTCGAGTTTTTGGTGAAGGGAAGAGAGGCCGCGTTTATTTTCTCCGGTCACTCCTGGGTCTGGCTTTCCAGTTATTTTATCATTTCCCTGTCGTGCCTGCTGTCTGCCTGCATACATATTATCTTTCGGCAGCGCAATTTGGCCTCCCCTAATCCCTCCCTATCCATCCCTGACACGCATTTTACCGGGCGCTCAAATATAATATCACCAACGCATTATCGATTGGCCAGTCGCTGAACCAAACAGTTGAGGCTACTTTACCTACGAAGGCGTACATTCTTAGACAAGAGAAGGACCAACCGCATATTGTACATGGGAAGCAGGCAATGCTGACCTCTCTCTCCCTGTGCCGGAGATACGCGTAGATGTCCTTCTGATAGTCGGGTACGCAGAAGACCAGTTCCGCGTGTAGTTCTTTGGGCGTGGGAGCGGGTGGGGCCGTGTAGTAGCTGCTCTGATCGCTGGTGGACGCGGCGGACGCGTAGATGGAATCCCCCTCCCCCTCCTCCTCCTCTTCGTCCAATCCCGCTTCCCAGAGCTCGTCACAGCTCTTGATCACATCTTCCAGCGCTGGACGAAAGGGATCGTTGGTCGGCAGCTCGCCCAGCGGCTTGCGTCCAGCTGCACAAGCTGCCAACACTGGATGATGACGCAAGACGGATTTGCTCTCGTTCAACTCGTCAAGCTGCAACAGCACACATCCGGTATGTACGCACGTACATGCAGCCAAAAGGCGGCTTACTTTTAGAAGCCCATACCATAATACCAAAAATATATAATTCCTGTATTGGGAAGAATGGGCCACGTAGTGAAAAGAAACGAGGAGGCATTGTCCCCTTTTTCGCCCCTTTATAATGGGTTGATCAAATCCCCTATTTTTAATTTCCCCTACATAATGGGTTTTACGAAACCTTTATAAAGGGTTTTACGAAACCTATAAATAGGGGAAAGTAAAAATAGGTTTCGTAAATCCCCTTTATAAAGGTTTCGTAAAACCCATTATATAGGGGAAAATAAAAATAGGGGATTTGATCAACCCATTATAAAGGGGCGAAAAAGGGGACAATGCCTCCTCGTTTCTTTTCACTACGTGGCCCATTCTTCCCAATACAGGAATTATATATTTTTGATAATACGCACAGGCGCATCTTGAATTTAAAATAAAACGGTAACCAATGTGCAGAGACTTTCAAAATACGTTGAGCGCTCTCCTCACTTTCTCAAACGTCGTAATTTCTACAAGTTGGACAAGAAAAGTTCCATTTATTGGTAAACAAAAGGAAACCACAAATAGATGCAAGGGCTTTTAACCTGAGCCATATCATTTGTGCGCAACACTCTTGGTGGTGAGTAAACTCCCGGTGAATTCGCCATGTATCATGTGTTGAAGCATAGCAAACAAGGGTGAACTCACCGTAAGTGCCACAAGTCATGTGTAGCACTGTATGACAGCTCTCTGCCAATAATAACTTATCAATGTAAGGCTGGTTGGTGGGACTTACACTGCCGCGATATCCGCTGTCGTCGGCGGTAGTCGTCTTCTTCTGTTTCTTCTCCGGAGAATGCTGCTGCTGCTCTCCCACTGGTTCGTTCTCGTCGAATACGAAGAAGGGAGCTGCTGCCTGCTGCTGCTGCTTGCTCTTCTTGTCCGGCTGACCAGCATCCTTCGACCACAGCCACTACAAACACATGACATTAATGTCGCTACGTCCAGATGTGAGACAAAGCAATCTAAGGCACATGCACACATACACGTACATACTGAAGGCCTTCGTGTTTTTCCAGAAATTCGAAATTGTGCCCACCTTAGCCGGCGCTTTCTGTTGGACGTCCTTTGCTTGTCCTTGTTTTCCGGCTTCGTTGGCTGCACATAACGTAGAGAGCGCCGACCTTTTCGTATGTGCCGTCGTGTGGTGGTGTCTTGGTCTGTTGGTCAGTGCTTGTTTCCTCGGTGAAGCCGTGACGTCGGTGTTTTCCCTGTCCCTTGCTTCTCCTCCTCCAGTGTTGTTATCAGGAAGCGCGGAAGAGAGCATGACTAGCGAATACATTCAGTCACAAAGTAGGAAGAAATTGAGCGCAGCAAATGGAGGAATGGCAAACGTGTGTGAGGAGAGGATAAACTGCCTCTTGTTGAAAGGCAGCTTTTCACAGCCAAAGAAGTTTGTGTGAAGCGAAGATATACGCAGTTAGATGAGATTTGTGGATGAAGCGATGATCACATGTGATTCGCGACTCCGATCAAACGACCAAATAGGTAAAACCTGAAGCAAACGTCTATCGCATACCAATGGTCCATATGTACTGAGCCTCCTGTTGCAGAGACATGGACATACAACTACGTGCCTCTATCATGTTGTGTGGGTGGGTATTCTATGCATGTATTTACATACAGTATGTACCGTATTTACCGGTGCATAGCCCCATGGGGGTATGCAAAAATTGAGAGGTCCCATATGGGGGTATGCATAGGGGGGGGGGGGGGGGGGTTATGCATTGGGGGGTTATGCATGGGGCATTTTTTATGTTTTTGAGAGGTGCGCAGAGGCATATTTTTTAGGTCAAAAGCACGTGTTTTAGGGCATTATTGAGGTCAAAACATGGTTATTCTAGTACAATACACCCCCAAGCAGGCCTATAGGCATCTTAGCTTGGTGTGGGAGTGGCTATGGGTACTATATGACCAGCTTACATAGGTAGGTTCAGGTACTGTACAGTACATATGGGGGTATGCATAGGGGGGTTATGCATTGGGCATTTTTTATGTTTTGCCAATATGGGGGTATGCATTGGGGGTTATGCATTGGGGGGGTTATCTACCGGTAAATACGGTATAGTACATGATCGTGCGCCCGAAAAAGAATGGACAACCACGGACTTTTTCGAGCGTACGTTGAACGTAAATTGGAAGTACGTCGCTAATCTGAACGCGGCATAAGTAGGCCTACCAAAGACAAGTTATTCGTAAACTTACAATTCGTTCCTCCGAAGGCGAACTCTACTGCGACAACAGGCTTGCTGATCTTTCTTGAACCGCCTTCATTTATTTGGTTCTCTCCTCCTCTTCCTTGCTTTATTCTCCTATCTCTCGTGTTTCCGCTTGCCTCCTGCCGACTATGTATGACCTTGATGACTTTGCCTCGTCTCGCTCGCTGTTCGACTGGATCGCGTTTTTTCTGCCGCTTCACTTCGCTTCGTGTCTCGTGTCCGCCGCCGCCGTGTTTGGATTTCCCTCCACCACGCGCCAATGTTATGCAAATTTTTTGCAAGTAAACGCGCGTGTTTGAAATCTGCCCTTCGAATTTCAGAAGTGACAGTGCCACTGATTGCTTGGTTTGGTTGCGTTGCGATCGATTATTGTCCCGAAAGGAATAGTAAAGAAAATTAGGACAAATTAGGGCTAGGAGTGCTCTGGCACTACAAATTTTCGGAAGCAAAATGATATGTCTCACAATAGTGTTTTGTTTATGACTGACGGAGAAGTGTTGTTACGGAGACGGTGCACTTGTTTACCACATGAAAACATTGTTTTATGCAAATAAACTCGCCGTGCATGTGCATGTTGTGACGTTGCAAGTTGCAATATCCCGCTCGTTTGACGGCCGTGACGCGACAAAAGCAATAAAGCTTTTGGGTCCGGATCCTAAAATGAAGAAATTTGATTTTCATTGCCACATTTTGCCGGAATCATGGCCAGATCTGAAGAAAGTAAGATAAAACCGAAAGCTGTTTAAAAGTAAGCACTTTTCTTATGGATCCTTGCTTTTGTAGCCCTGTCGTTCTTTGCAGAAGTATGGCTACGATGGTTGGGTACAGTTGAAACACGGGGATAATCCAGAGAGTGCGGAAATGCTAAAGAATGGGCAGCACTTTCGCACTGTGAAACGCAATTGTTGGGACGCAGAGAGGCGGTTGCGAGAGATGGATGAGCAAGGTGTCGCCGTCCAAGCTCTTTCCACTGTTCCCGTCATGTTCAGCTATTGGGTAAACAAAACACAACAGTTGAATCTGGCTGAGAAATTTGTTCGCTTGCAGCCTGCACAGTGCACACAATGTACAGACATGTCATTAGTGTTTCACGTCTCCAATCCGAACAATATAGGGCGTTCACAGGCGAAACCAGAAGATACGGCGGATCTTTGTCGACTAATCAACGACGATCTAGCGGAGACAGTGAGGCAGCATCCTGAAAGCTTCGTAGCGCTCGGCACCTTACCAATGCAAGCCCCGGAGCTCGCTGTACAGGTACTAACTATACTGTCATTGGGGTTAATGCACGAGCGCAGCGTTGGTGTTCTGTTCAGTGTACCAACACTGATGCGTCGAAAATGTCGCTGAAGTACAGCGTGATTTTTTTAGGTAAAGTCATGAGTATTCTTTTTACACATACACTTGCTTAATTAAGACATAATACACTTGCCGTCGTTATGCTTATTCACACGTAATTGAGCGAGTAATCGAGTGTTTGTCAGCTGTATGTAGTTCACTTTACTGAGAAATTATTATGTAGCTTTCTCGGAAATGCGAAACCCGCTTTACGCCTTGCCTTTTCGCCTGTCGTGCGCCTGGGCACAGGCGTAGGCATAAGCAGGCTGGACTCAGCGGGCGTCGACAGCGGCAGCTTCTGCGGATTGGCACCCAAGCTAAGAGATAATTGGCGACAAAATAATGCAAGTGGTCTTGAGGGAGAGCAAATCGATGATGGCCGCTTTTCTTCTCTCCCGCTTTTGCCTTCCTCCCCCTCCCCTACTTATTTGCATCGGATTCGAACTTCCAAACTTGGCTGGCGTTGCAGCTTCCTTATTTTTCTCCTCGTATTCTGCTTGACTTCCTTTCCCTGTATTGTTGCAAAAGCTACTGTATGCCGTTGCGCATAAGGTCAGTACGCAGACGCAATGTTAGAGTTGAAGTGTTATGCTCGTTTGCGCATATGTAACCTTGGCGCATTTTCTGATTTCTCGTCATGGCGCATTCTTTGGTACTGTCCTCGCTTTTTTTCCATCTTCCAATATGTACTGGACCATTACGTACATATGTACGTATGTACGTATGTATTAGGGAAATGGCTGCTGTTGGTGCTCCATATGAGGAATAATTATTGAAAAGAAGGCAAACTTTGCCTCAATTTTCCGGGCGCTTCTTTTGTGCGCTTCGCTAGTGTTAGCTACTGCCAGCTATCCCTATGGTTTAGTAAGCATCCAACTTTAGCCGCCTATTACTACTTGCTGCCTGACTGAAGCGGGTGCTTTACTGGCTGTCAGACAGTTGTATGAACTTCTATGCACACAACGTATATACTTGGAAGCAAAAGTTCGATTTCTTCTACCGGCGTGTTTGAATAAATAATACGTACGTACTGCAACCAGCCTGCACTTTGCGCCCTCCAGTGTTTTTTCTCGGAGTCCAATATTGTATCTGGGTGCCAATTGTTTCCATACACATGTTTCTGTACCATCCTTTTGTACCCGAATTTTGCTAAGCTAACAGCGCATTGAATTCTTGTCGCCGCGGTGGCTTCGGTTGACAATAAAGGCGCGTCATGGTGTTTGCTTTGGTCATGCATGTCCTACCACCTTTCGCACCTTTGCTTTCTCATCAGGTTTTGCGATGGTACAGTTTTTACAGTCATCCGGATTACTGCTATGTGCTCCTGACTGAATCCAATTCTCACTTTTTCGTCAGCCAGCGCACAACGTTTCAAGTGCTTTTCTGATGTGGAAGCTGACTTGACGAACTGCTTGATGTTCTGTTCTGTTCGATGAGCATGTTGTGATTTTTCCCTTCAAAAACTTGAGCGCGAGCAACAAAGCGCGATCAAATTTTTGGCGTTTTCCGGTTCCAGTTGACGTCATAGATTATTGGCCTGCGTAAGTCTGGAAATAAAGGCATTAGTCCCCTCTTAATTTTTTTTTCAATAATGTTTTGCAAGGAGCAACACTGCTTTCATTCAACTTGTCAGTGTTACTGTGTTACGTTACCACAACTGCGACATGATGGTGTCAAGTACTTGAAGCGTTGCTAATTAGCATTGTTTCATCTTTGACAGCGCCCCATGAATTTAGTGTCAAGTCAACCAACAGTGCATACTGGTAGAGACAAAAATGACCCTTTCTTCTGTACCCATACACTTGCTGGCATTTGAGCGATCATCCGTGGGGCGCGAGGTCCCCGAGCTGCGTCTCGATCCAATTTAGTTTCGTCACTAAAGTTTTTGATTGTCTTTGGTCGTGTCAAGACTTTGACCAGCGTAAATTTTAGCTTCCATTTTTGAGCGCACGGCTGAGAGTTGGCAGATTTTTGACTTTGACATTGAATTTCCATAGCTGAGCCTCTGATGTGTGATGCACAAGCACAAGTCTTTTCTCGGTTGCCGGAAACACGCCCTTCGATTACGTGCCTTGGCTTCTACGACGTACCCTATTGTACTGTACCATGTGAGTAAAATGTAACGACAGCATACAGATGACTCGTTATCGCGAAATTGAAAAATTTTCGGGAGCAACTTTTCTAGCTTCTTTGAACTGAGTGTATAGACAGTACATACAATATGTACAGTGCAGGGCCAAGGAGAACTTCCTTGTATTCTCTCAAAACTCCGAATCATGCCTTTTTATCTTGCGGAGCCGCTTTCAAGTACAGATTGCTGGCTAAGAAGACCTCCCTGTGTGCCGCTTCTCTTTCTCTCCTCCTCCCTCTCTTTGCTGCCAGATATCCCATAATAGGGCTACCCCTCTCGAGAAATGAGGCCCACAATAAGCTGTTGAAGATGAAGCCACGGGATTTTGTGATAAGGGCTGAACGAACGAATCTGACCGTGTTCGTTTTCCGGGCAGACCGACAGGCAAAAACCATCTGGGCGAGAATCGAACACGGGTCTAATCTCCGGATTTGCTCGTACTTGGGATGCGTATGAATTATTGCTGGGATTGCATGATCAGCAAATATGTTTGTTCAGTAGTAGAGGGGCGCGTGCGCGCGTCGGAATTGAATCTGCACTTGAGGAAGTTGTGTTTCCGTCAGAGAAGCTCGCTTGGCTCGCTGCCGCTTTCTTGAACAAGCTTCTCTTTGATAGGATACGGCATAACTGGGAATATGGCGGATGAAATATTGCCTAAGAAGCAATTTGTGGCCTTGTATAGCTGGCCCACTATTTTTGGCATAAACGTACGGAAGGATGTACAACTGTACTGTACTATCGGCCAGAACACAAACGGTCGACTGCTTTCCTTGCTTAAAATGTTCCAGGGACGAAAATTGGTACAAATCCATCACCACGTGCTTCTGTATTTTTATGACCATTTTCGCTCTTCTTCCCTTTTCTTCTGTGCTTCGACTGCTGATTACGACACGCGTTTCATATGTAGGCACATGTCGCAAGTTATGTACGGTGCACCCATCCCACTGTAGACTTGTTGAAACGCCGGTCGGCGCTTTATTTCTGACCAAAAATCCAATCACATTTATCAGGACCGGAAAGATAAATGTTGTCATCCACGGCAGTGACAGAAGCTAAAAACTGACGCTTTACATCCGATTTTCCATGCTGCTGGCTCCGTCCGTTTCCCTTTCTTTAGTTTCACTCCCAAAACATACACCAATTCACTTTGTCTTCATTTTGCTACTCCTGTGTTGCCTTACTCAACTTCCCACATGTACGTACACGATATGAACATGTGCGGTTATTGGTCTTCGTAGAGAGCGAGTGATAAAAAGCTTCCCTCAAGGCTTCTTTTTTTCTCTGCAATTACTGTAAATAGAATCGTTTTTTTCAATAAAATCCGGAAGCAGACAGCGATGATCGAATTTCGCAAGAGAGGCCAGTATTGCGGCCATTTGCCGCTGCTACTGCTCTGTTGGACTGTGTTCGGCATTTCTGCACGTCTGGAAGATCCACTGAGCGAACGTACTGGCAATATCTACCCGTTGGCAACTCGCCGTGATGCCGTGAACTCAGAGACGGAGCTGAGTAGCGGGAGTGCAGAGGAGGACTCGACTGAGTCGTCGAGGGAAAGACGATCTGTCGATGATCCATTCTACAATTCCTATTCAGAGCAAGGCGGGGTCTCCTGGTTCGACGAAGCAGCCAGTGCTAGCGGCGGTGTGAAGCAATGCGCTAACGATTCGTTTATATTGGACCAGATTTTCAACGGTTACAATCGTCACAAGATTCCTGGTGGCGGCGGACTGGATGTATCTGTTGAAGTATGGGTACAGGAGATTACAACGATTTCGGATCAGACCTCTGATTTCAAGCTGGATATCTACATGTCAGAGATGTGGATCGATGATGCTCTCTCCTATGAGCAATATGGGCCTTGCAAGCAGAATCTGTCCCTCAATAACGACTTGCTGAAAAAAATGTGGACGCCCAACTCATGCTTCATCAATTCCAAATCAGCTCGAATTCACACATCTCCCTTTCCCAATATATTCCTGATGATTTACCCTAACGGCACCGTGTGGACCAACTATCGTCTTCAGCTGACTGGACCGTGTGAGATGGATTTAACGGCCTTCCCTTTCGATAATGTCGCTTGCATCCTCACTTTCGAAAGCTTCACCTACAACACGGATGAAGTCCGCATGAGTTGGCTTTCCAATGTCAGCACGATGAAAGCTAATATGGAATTGGCTGACTATGGACTCGAGGCCATCCTCAATACAAAGACCGCTGTGGTAAGTGCATTTGTTCACTTACATGTTTATACCTACAGTAGCTCATTGTGAGAGGTCTGATGGGGTTACACAGGGGGATGTACATACAGTACAATACAGTATGTACGTACATTGGGGGCGGGGGGGGGGGGGGGGGCATGTGCATATATAGGACAAAATTTATGTTTTTGAGAGGTGTGTAGACGCATGTTTTTGAGGTCAAAGCATGTGTTTCGTGCATAATTGAGGTTTTGACAGATATGACCAGCTTGAATATGTAGGTTTGGAAGGTTCAGCGGTTCAGGTACCCTGCAGTACATGTGGCTATATTCCAGAGAGCCAGGGGATATACTACTGTACGTACATAGAACAAAATTTATGTTTTGCCAACGGGTATTCTTTGGGGATATACACCAAAAATATGGTACGCGTAGAGCAGGTAAGAAGCTTTTCGTTCCAAAATTTCGCAAAAAAGCACAAAAGTTTCGCGTACTGCTGACACTGCGTCTGCACATGCCAGCAGGCATATAAAAATATACTAGGGGGTTCCATACAACCCCTCGCTTCCGTAGGTACGTACTTGTACAGTAGATACATAAAACATGCTTCAATTTTGGGAGTTTAGCTTCATAGCTAATTAATTTTAGGATGTATGGAAACATTTTGATCAAAAGCATAGCATTATTTTGGGAATTATTCAAGTTTTTCCGATTGTGGCCTACTGTTTGAGAAACAGCCCATAGTAAACATTCTATGTACGATACACGATACACATACATACAATAAAATACAGTTACGTATACGTCTACAGTTATTGATGAGCCTTGCCTTGGATGGGTATTAAAATTGTGCGATTTTGGGAATTCCCATTGGGAACGGCTCATATTATGTACAGCCAAAATCATGATCGATATTTCAAGGATGGCATGCGATTGTGACGTTTCTGGTACGGTAGCAAATAAAAAAAATTGGGCCAGCGCCTTGAAAACGTTTAGGATGGCCGTGTCGCAAGAAATGACATTAGCTGTGCGCATTTCTGACTACTGCTCTGCTAGTACATAGTAGTTACATACTGGTGTGCAGGGCGATTGCCTCAAATGTAGGCCTACAACAGTTGCAGTACCGTATTTTTGGGTGTATAGCCCCATACAAAAATCGAGAGGTCTGATGGGGGGTTATACACTGGGGGAAATATACACTGGGGGGATATACATGGGACAAAATTTATGTTTTTGAGAGGTGTGTAGAGGCATGTTTTTGAGGTCAAAAAAAGTACGTGTTTTAGGGCATAATCGCGGTCAAAACAGGGTTATTCTAGTATAAGACATGCTCAGCTAAGCTTATAGGCATGGTAGCATGTTGTAGGAGTAGCTATAGCTAGCTTATGACCAGCTTACATAGGTAGGTTGGTACCTTCCAGTACATGGGGGGTTATACACCAGGGGGGATATACATAGGACAAAATTTATGTTTTGCCAATGG
The DNA here is from genome assembly GCA_030247985.1 of Epsilonema sp. ZAB3_2. Classification (NCBI taxonomy): domain Eukaryota; kingdom Metazoa; phylum Nematoda; class Chromadorea; order Desmodorida; family Epsilonematidae; genus Epsilonema; species Epsilonema sp. ZAB3_2. Next base: position 51,685 of record JASAMW010003714.1, read on the forward strand.
GGGGTTATAACACTGGGGGGGATATACTCAGGGGGGGGGGGGGGGGTTATACACCCAAAAATATGGTAGTACTTACTATGTACAAGTATAGCAACGCGGACTTTCCATGGAACGGGGCGAGACAGCGAACAGTCTGAGTTTTCCGCAGACATCTATAACAGTAGTCCACGTTTATGTTGTAGTACGCTTCAGTCGTCCACGCATAAGCAGAAATATATACAACCTCAACGATTGTTGGGACCACGGATATTTTTTGTAGGCTTATCCCGCTGGAGAATGGCATGAACTGACGATGACGTTCAAGTTCAGACGAAGATACGGATGGTACATTCTGCAGGCCTACCTGCCAACGTTCCTCACAATATTCATCTGTGAGTCAAATGTCGCCACTATGTGCCGTTTCAAAATAATAAGGTGTAGGCTATATTGTACGCATGCTCACTCAAATGTGGGGACGCAGCAAGCAACAACTGTACCGGCCCCAAAAGGGGCGGGGGAGAGAAGTCGGACCGAACGGGAATCGAACCCGCTACCCTCAGTCGCAGCTGTGGACTTACTGTCGATTTTTTGCTAGTTTCACTGTGTTAGAGAGTGCTTCTGTGGTCCGTTTTTGTAGGGGTGTTGACGAACGACAACAAAACCGACAACACCCATATAAAACGGACAACAAAACCGACAACAACGAGTTGTTGCCAGCAATGACGCCAGGTCGGGGTATGTTTAAACTCGCCTTACTGGCCTCTGACGCCATCGCCATACGTACGCAGTACTTGCACAGAAAAGGAGTATATACGTACGTATATGTGAGGTGTATATGGTTGCAGCTTGGATCTCCTTCTGTTTGGGTACGAAAGCGATACCGGCACGTACGATGTTGGGCGTCAACTCTCTACTAGCCATGACCTTTCAGTTTGGTAATATAATTCGTAATCTACCTCGAGTCAGCTATGTAAAGGCCATTGACGTCTGGATGCTGTCCTGCATGACATTCGTGTTCACATCGCTGCTGGAATTGGCCTGGGTTGGCTATTTGGGTCGGGATGTAGAGATACACTCTCTATCAGCGACGGAAGTTGAGGCGAAAGCGGAACGCAAGAGACGGAGGAGCGTGCGACGCAGTGGCGCCTTGGGCACGGTCGATCGTCTCACTGATTTCTGGCCCCTGAACACGCTCAGCACGAATCTGCGCAAGAGAAGGAGAGAGCAGAGTCCCCTGACAATGCATGACGGCCTGTACGGGTCAACGGCGATGAGAGAGCCTCCGCCTCCGATCGCCCCCACCATCGCCCCTGCTCCAAAGTGCACCACGCCGCTGATTCCGCCCTTGCAGAACGACTACGGCTACCGGCCGCCCGGCCTACTCAACGGAGGACTGAAGATGTACACGCAAGTGGCGCCTTGTCCGTGCAGCTGTCGGCACGCGGCGGGCCAGCAACAGACGGCGACGCCCGAGATGACGACGGCGCAGTCTGCAGTCACTGCGAAACGCGCAGCCCAGAAGCGGCGCCACGATCTGCTCGCGCTCAACGTCGACCGCATCTCCTCCTTCATGTTCCCCACCCTCTTCTGCCTCTTCAACATCGGCTACTGGTGGTATTACCTGGGCTGAAGTTTCAGAGTGACCTTTCTATAGTCTGGCCGCTAAAGAGTTTGCACCTAACTCGTATTGTATATCATTAGCTTGCATGTACTCCTGCAGAATAGGAGTACGCAAACCATATGGACAGAATTCCGCATTTGCCTGTTTCTATTTTACGGAACACGACCGTTAAGTTCCACAGCGAGTTCTAGTGGACAGACTATAAACAGCAGCAGGCTAACGTGATGGTACACTGTAACTGTACGTATTCTGTGGTACGTACTGTACGTTGCTTTGTTGATATGAAAATATATGACATGGCATCTGTGACTGGATTTCTATTAGATAATTATTGTACATACCACGTGTTAGATCGCTCTTTGTTTTGCTCTTTCAATTCGGCTGTTGTGTTATGATCGTAACTGAAACAGTAAATACATACTGAAATATATACTGAAATATACCGGGAAGTATTGTAGGTGCATAAGTATGTATT
>JASAMW010003715.1:0-11878 GCA_030247985.1 Epsilonema sp. ZAB3_2
TTTGAAGCTCTTGTATGTTTATTATGTATTTTGCTGCAGTTTAGAAGTTGAGGACGGTGTAGATGTTTCGGTTGTAGATAACTTGTAGATGATTTATCTTCTACTTGTAGATTTGTCAAGAGAGGAACTGTTCGAATGGTCGCTGAAGAGAAACAGGTGGAGCAGATTATCCGTCATTTGGTAGAGGCGAAAGCGAAGAAAACCTTCGAAACCTATCGAATTATTGGCCAATACTCAGCAACAGAGTCGCTCGGACTTATTCGTTGGACCACTGAAAGAGGTTAGATAAGTATGTGTAAGTATTCGCTACTTGCGCTAAGATTTCAAGGTGGACACGAGGTGGCCCCTCTCTTTTTCCAGTGCGTTTTAGATCGGTGTCAATGGGGTTATCGACGATTTTTGCTGTCTTTCTTCGAACTTCGCACATTTGTCTGCTCCCAGTTCACCAAACGATGTCGACCACCCCAAACAACACTAAAAATAGGCATCGACGGGCGACTACCCAGATATTTTAGCGCAAGTTCTGGATAGGGTAAACCGGGGTAATTTTGACCACTTCTCCAACTGAATTTTCAGCATGTAGCAAGTGACAGTATGGCATTGCTAACTTGTAGAGCTCTCACGGGTACCCCGGACCCGGAACCCGGACCCGGGGAAACCCCGCTTTTTTCGCTACCCGGACCCGGACCCGGACCCGGAAAAATAGGCGAAAATCCGGGTTGGGTCTAAGGAAAATAATTTTGCACAATTTTGGCTTTCTGCTCGATGTAGTTTGAGCATTTTCTGAAATTTTCTCAAGAATCAGAGGACAGTTATTTTCGAATTTCCACATTAACACGAAATATTGAGCTATCTCTTCCCGAAGCCCCCACCTGGAGGTTATGTATTCTTTCAAATGAACATTGTTTTATTCAGTCTATTGCGTATGAAGGCCTACTTACGTAAACTTACGTACGTACAGTTCGTACTGTACCACACAGTATGCTGTACGGCTACGTACGTACACTAACATGTACGTACAGTAAACAAATATTCCTACGACCCCACCCGGACCCGGACCCTGTACATGGTTGAAAACCCGGACCCGGACCCGGATCAATGCAAAATGCCTACCCGTGAGAAGGTTGCTACCAACTTGCTCCACAAAACTGATTGAACGACCTAGCTTGAGCCTAATCCAACCACCTTACCCGGTCTAGTCCAGTAATTGCTGACGGCGTTTTGAGCGATAAGTCGCTTTTTGTTTTGTTGCAGCTTCTGTCTTACTCGTTTCTCGCACGAAGACGTGCAGAAAGTGGGCGACTGTTTGCGCAATTTATCCTACGGTTTGGCGCGCAATCACAATATCAGTTGGCCGGACATGCTGATTTTCTGCCATCAGATACTAACGGATAACCTACCAGCATTGTTCCAGCGCAAACGGTATGTTCGCATGGTAGACAGACTATGGCAATAAGTAACTTTATCCATGGACCGTATAATCCGCGGTGTTTTGTGTAATTTTTACGACAAAAGTGACAGATTTTGCTGCACGCCCGATTTCCTTCCGTATTTACCGGTGCATAGCCCCCCCCCCCCCCCCTTCTATGCATAGCGCCCTATATTGGCAAAACATAAAAAGTGCCCAATACATAGCGCCCTCCCCTATGCAGCCCCTTATGTTTTGTAGAGTACCCAAACCTTCCTATGTAGGCTGGCCGTAAGGTACCCATAGCCACTCCCACACCAAGCTAAGATGCCTATAAGCCTGCTTGGGGGTGTACTGTACTAGAATAACCCTGTTTTGACCTCAATTATGCCCTAAAACACGTGCTTTTGACCTAAAAAAATGTGCCTCTCTATGCACCGGTAAAGACGGTATTCGCTAACGCCCGGTAAAGAAAGAAATAAGGGTCCATCTAGCATTTTTTCAGCCCTCTCTCTCAAGATGATGAATCCAGTGACCATGCTTTTCCTCAACCAGAAGATCCCGAACAACCCACCACCTCGCATTTAACTCCTTCTGCAAGCAAGAAGCCCAACTTTCGACCAGCGAGTTCCCTCTTAATCCCACCGGAACCTAGAGCCCTGGCTGCCAAACCTGTGATGCCTAAGAAGAGCAACTTGCATCTGTTGGTGGAATTCGGACTGAGTTTATTGCAATCTGCAACGGAGGGGAGAAAAGAGGATGAGGATGAGGGAGGGAAGTTGGGAAGATTGGATCCCTTTGTGGGCCTGTTATTGAAGGCGTTGGAATGCAAGATTGATAAGGTAATATTGGTAGAAGAATGGAGCACACAGTGCAAACGAAGGAGGCAATCCCTGACTCATATTCGCCCCATTTTATTGGGTTTTACGAAACCATTAATTGGTACCCAATAAAATGGGGAATCGAAAAACCCAATAAAATGGTGCGAATGTGAGTCAGGGATTGCCTCCTTCGTTTGCACTATGTGCTCTATTCTTCCCCTAACCAAAATTATATATATTTTGTTGGTAGTAATAGGTTGTGACGTGCCGCGTTCCGAATGGCTATAGCCGGACCTCAAAAAGGAGGGAGATGAATAGGACCGAATGGGAATCGAACCCGCTACCCTCGGACACAGCTGCGGACTTTGGCACACGACCACGTGCCGGTCCAAGAACAGCAAAGATGGCTAAACTCGCCTTACTTGCCTAGAACTTAGTTTACTTACACTACTGGCCTCGGACACTCTTGCGTTACGTATGTAGTACGTATCAGATTATGGTTTCGGTGGGGGTGCTATGGGGTATTTCCGAAAAATTGGTGGGGTGGTACGGTGACTGTTTCAAAGTTACATGGATAAAGTAGAGGATCGGTTAGATTTTGGTGTGAATGGGGTATGGTCTGGGGTAATTCTGAACAGGAATATGTGCTAGATTTTGTTTCAGATTATCGCCGCTAGTCTGCGCTGCTTGCTGCATCTGATCAAATTGCCCCTTCCATCCCTGCGAGAAAAGATGGACTCTCTGGTAGACCGACTATTTCTGCTGTTGCATCAGTACGCACGCAGTGGTCAAGGCTCTTCACAGGAACTTTTGTTGGTTTTGTTCAAGGTATTTTGTAGTTATAAGGGTAGCATGGGGTAAATCCGGCCACCCAAGCTCCTTTCGAAATTGCTGTACATGCAGCTCTAAACTTACGTTGGTTGCCGGATTTTTCCATGGCCGGGTTTACCCAATGGTACCCTATTTTACATTGAATTTGCATTCCACCGCCTTTTTAGACGATCGTATGATGGATAGGGTCGTGGGGGTAACTTGCGGAGCCTATAGTGGTGTTGCGTTGCAAGAAACAAAATGTAAGATGAGCTGGGTTGGGAGAATTTTCTAACGGTTGAGTCTTATTATTGTACGTTCAGTACAGACAGACAATATCAAAACTCCTGCAAGCTAATAAGGTGCACACAGTGCGTATGTTTTCGCTTATCATTCTTATCTTATCACCTACTTACTACTGTATTATCACAAGGTTTTTCTTTCTCCCACATATCAATCAACATTGCGATTCCCTGAGTGAGTTTCTTCTGTTCCTTTCCCAGTTAAGGTCCATTTTCTCGCTTCTTCTCATCAATCTTGCTCCAAACTTTGCCAATAGCACCACGCACACGCAGAAAAGCGTAATGGTCAACAAGATCGAGGTTCGATCGCCTTCATTGTTAGCAACACCTTCATTGATGTTAGGGGTGGTGGCTGTGGTTTCAAACAGGGATTTTGTCACGTTTTGCCCATGCGAGAGACGAGATAGCATGATGGAACAACACAACCCTTCGGTAGACACAAAAATCAGAAGAATGGGCTGAATGAAGAATGAGAAGTTATTGGATGAATGTACGGTAGGAATGTACATACTCCTAATAATAGGGGTTGATTGAGTGAGATGATTTTTTCTGGCCATATAAGAAAGAATAGGGGAGATATTTTGTGGTTTTGTATTGTGTATTGCTTCATTCATATCCCCCTTTCCTCTTTAAGTTTCGCTTGAAAATATAACACTTGTTGAGGTCAGTGTAGTACCACCCTATTAGCAGTTGCACATATGATAGTTGGTCATATTTGCAATCCGTAGCAGGCCTATGTATTGCTTGATTGTAGTATGGGGTTATACACTGGTTAGTACATTTGATTTTGCATTGCAGGCTGTGACAATGGTTATTCGCTGCGTGGACTACTACGAACTGTCGGACCGACAAGTTCAGATTCTACTTTCCTACGTGGAACAGGATGTCTATGATACGCACAAACAAGCTGCTGCGTTCACATTGCTCAAGGCTATCGTTGGAAGGTAGGTTGGGTATTTTGGGGTAAACCCGGCCATGGGGTAAACCTGGCCACCTGTGCTCCTCTGAATGTTGCATCAAACGATGAACCAAATAGCTCAATCGAAAGAGGAGAGTTCTATGAATCTATTGACATCATGCTTGCCTCAATCGGTCCATTAGATGCTGAGATATGTTCAGCTCTGAAAGTTTTACCATGGCCGGGTTTACCCCGTAGTACCCTACTCGATGTAATAAAGGCTACCGTACAATGCATGATATATTCGCTACTTGCGCTAAGAATTATATTGGTGGTCGCGAGCTGATCATATCTGTTTTTATCGGTGCGTTATTTGATTGGTGCTGGCGTGGTCAGTACTGATCAAACAAGACGCGCTGAAAAACAGGGGTGAGCTCGCGACCACCCATAATTTTGCAAAAAAATACCCATAATTTTGCAAAAAAATTATGTAGAGTACATCTGTTGCTGCAATGCGCAATATTTTTATTTTTCAGAAAGCTGAAATGCGACGGTTTACAATCTGTGATGAAGCGAATTCGAGAGCTGAGCGTCACCAGTATGACGGATCACGTTCGCACGCAATCCAGACAGGTGACACTCTCCAACTGTTATTCATAGACAGCTTTTTTATGCCAATAGCTATCCTGTCCTCGTGGCTCAGGTGGTAGAGCGCGCGCTGTTTGTTTGCCGTGGTTCAATTCTCGCGTGTTTTGCTTGCAGGTGATGCTGATGTTCATTGTCGGCTACTGCACGAGTGAAAAAGCTCCGAGGAAGCATCTTGAATTTTACTTGATGCAGTTGGGCTATGAACTGGAAGATGGGAAAGCTTCAGCACTGGAGATGCTGAATTCCCTGTTTGAAAAAATGCCAGCGGTGAGTAAAATTTTGAAGGACATTTGTGAATCAGGGAAATACTGAATGAACTAGTGAAGATGATGTTTCATGCTACGTACATTTCATACGCACATATACAATACACTACGTTGGGTAAACTCATGAAAATGATGTTTCTCTTTCTCTACTTACCATTTTCCATGTGTGTTGGAATGGTGAAGCGCCAAGTTTGGGTAAACTTATGAGTTTGATGCTTCATTATTACTACATATTGCAGGCTAGTCTGGAACACTTCTCTGCCATGTGCTTCGTTCATTTGGCCATGCGGTTGGTGAATGAGCAGAGCCAGAAATGTCGCCAGATGGTGGTACTGGTACTGCGAAAATTGCTGAGTAGGCTGGACGAAAGAAAACAAGAAGAGTTACTGCGATTTGTCACTGGATGGCTCAAAGATGACAAGGTAAATTTGGGCAAGAAAAAAATATGGGTTTGCGATGGAGTTGAATCTTTTTGCCCTTGCAGCCTCAGCCGTAGGGACTAATATTGTTGATTTCCTGATCATGGGGGTATGCAACTGAGGTTCTTCTGCAGTAATGAAAGGTCCTATTTACGTAATGTACAGTATGTTGATTTTGTATTCATCGTCTCTTCATACATAATAGTTCGGTTGAAAGGGAAGGCCATCAGCCACGGTAACATAATATGGAAGGATTGGTATGTGGTATGCTAAGGTATACGGGTACGTGGTATACGTAGAGGTATACGGGGGCGTGAAGGGAAGGAAGGGGTAGCAGGGGTAAAGCAAGAGTAAACCGAGGCAGGAAAATTTAAGAGTTTCGTACCTTTGACAATTACAGCTATAGATGCACCACCACCAGGTAATATGAAACGTTTTATGGGTGACAAACATCCCTGTTCAGACCTATACATACATGCACACACATGTGTTCACAAAAAGTTTAACAGCCTGGCAGTATCCTCCATCAAATCCCTTGCCCTTTGCAGTATGACGTCTCTGTACTGCTTTCCTCCAAAGATTTCATCATTCATGGTATTCAGGAGCATAAACATGCTGAAGGCAGCATGGTACCCACTAGGCAGTAGACGGTCAAAAGCTGCTTGCATGGTTCCCAGTGTGTATGGTGGTTCAGTGCCCAATTTCTGCTTGAGTGAATCATGGTAGTGCTTGAGGATAACTGGTTTCATCTGATTTCGCCTCATTTCTGTTGACATGGATGTGGTTGCAAGGCGAATGAAATCAGCAGTGGCGCAGCCGGGGTAGCATGTCTTCAACAAGAAAGCGAGGATAATGCTGTACAGCTATTATATACACACATGATCTCTTGGAATAGATTGAGATGACTGAAACGATTCATCTTTTCTGGAATGTGTTACCTACCATGTCTCATCCATCTCAGCTGCACATCAAGAATTGCCTTTACATATGATACATAATATAGTAGTTGTGGCTGACAGTAGTTGGGTTGTGATGATGAGGCTATTGCTTGCAACATGTTAGCTGTGATGTACTTTGCTTCTGGTTTACCTGCCAGTCATAAATGGCCAGCAGTTCATCACAGGGCTCCTTCTTTCCCTCTGGATCATCCTCCCCCATCGCACTCTTTTTGAACATCATGTTTCCCACCCACAAGTCACCATGAACCAGCACTGGTGGCATGTTGAATTCCTCATGAACTGAGAATGCATACCACACAGACTCAGTGATTGATAATGCTGGTACTTCCATTTTGTTCACCTGTGAAATTGATACATCAGTAAAATGCGTCTTCTATTATACATACTTGCCATGCTATTTATACATATTTATTTATTTATTTATTTATTTATAGGTACATACTTGCCATTTATACATTTTTCCTGTCAGGCTTTACCAGCTCAAGATCAAAATACTGAGGGCAGAACTCCTTTCAGCACTTGTCATACAATCTCCTCACAGATTCCTCTCTGTAGGTTCCAAACATTTCCTTGCTCCACTTGGGAAAAAGATGTTCCCAACTGCCAGTGTTCGTCAGGCACCAGGCATGCAGTGATGCCAGTTGCTTGGCTATCTGAAATGGAAGTTTCCTCTTGGACTGTAATTTTCTCACTGCTCTTGACATGATCAATTGAACAGCTGTCATTACCTGAAGCGCCTGTGGCAATGTTAGCCCATGGCCCATGGTTTGTTGTGCTCCCAACTGTGAGAGATCTTCGAACAGCAACACTCCAGGCTGTTCAGTTGTGATTTCTTGACTGAAGTGGCATCGGGGAATCTTAAGAGGTGGCTGTGGATTAGAATTCTTCCACAGTTGGTAAAAGTTCACTTCCCTCTTGTGAATCTGCATTGAAATCAGCAACCGGAAGTTTGCAAATTTTTCATATTTTGCAACATGTTACTGTGGTGTGGGTGATTCAAAACGGCGTGTGCAGCGCTGTGACCAAATGTACAGTAGCTGATTCATTTGCCATATAGGGTCAGGGTAGGGGATACTGTACCGTAGTGTACTGTTAGTACAGCATTACCCACAGGCCCCCTGTTCTTTTCTTACCATTGGAACAACAGTCTCAAGTAGAGGTCTTGTTTGCTTCTCACCAATTTTGAGCTCTTTGGTGAGGTCTGTCATCTTTTCCACAGTTGGCAACTTGAGTACGATGCTTTCAGGCAGAATATCTTGATAGTTTACCCATTCGAAGTTGACTTTCACAATGAATGAGGCGATGCCTTTGTTCTCTCCAATTTTGCAGACTGACCAAGATTTCAGCTTTGGTGGTTCCTCATCATAGATTTTATTGGCTACAGCTCTGCCTTTCTTTGGGTGCAACAAAAACGCATCAAAAACGCGAGTTTGCAGCCAGTCAATGGTCAGTGAACTATTCTCAATGATTTGGGCCATTTTGGCTACAAAATCCTTTCTACTGCTAGCTCTCAAAAGGCCAAACTTATCATTCGACTTGTAGCCACTTCTTATTGACAGGTTTGCTGAGCGTGTAAAAACTCAATCCAGTTTGTTGTGGTTGCTCAGTAGTTGGTGCTGCTCAAGAGCTTATGTATGCACTGCGTTTTGTGTTGACACAGCAATAATACATTTTATCTACACCTTTAGCCCCTCCTATGGGATTGCCAGCAATGTTCAGCTCTGTTGAAGCTACCAGAAGCTACATATATGGCGTTCAAAAGTTGTTTATTTCACCACTACATTTTGTATAGATATGACATGAACATTACAAGACGTGCATTGCCCTCTGAAAACATTGTAAAACCAAAAATATATAATCCCTGTATAGAGAAGAATGGCCTACGTAGTGAAAAGAAACGAAGCAATCCCTGACTCGTTTTGAGGCCTAAAAATAGTATATCCTATTTTTAGGATATCCTATTTTTAGAACATTTTATGTCCTATTTTTAGAACATTTTATGTTCTAAAAATAGGATATCCTAAAAATAGAACATTTTTATGTCCTATTTTTAGAACATTTTATGTTATAAAAATAGGATATCCTAAAAATAGAACATTTTGATGTTCTATTTTTTGAACATAAAATGTTCTAAAAATAGGATATCCTAAAAATAGGAGATCCTATTTTCAGGCCTCAAAACGAGTCAGGGATTGCTTCGTTTCTTTTCACTACGTAGGCCATTCTTCTCTATACAGGGATTATATATTTTTGGTAAAACTATGACTTAACGTACAATTGATATTTTTTATGTGGACTAGGCTATTTATGCATTTTTACTCTCCTTGGAGGGAGGAGGAAATGGTCTCATGTGTCCGTAACTGTTTATTAGTGCACACTAAACCGCAATGGTTAAACTTGACTTGACAAAGCAATAAGCATTACCAATGGTAATGCTGTGTCCGGTGCATTTAAAAAATGCATACTGCACGTTTGACTGTGTTGATTTACTGTGGCACGATGAAACTGCTGACTGGTTTTGTTTGTTTTTTTGCAGGAATCTCACCAGCGCTTGGCTGCTTTCGCCCTATCGATATTTGCTGAAAGTAGCGCCAAGTTCTTCGCAAAACAGATGCCCAATGTTGTGGAACTTATCGCCATCATTTTGGCTCAAAAAGCTGCCAAATTGGCCGCTGCATCACCAGAAGAAAAGAAGGAGCCAGCGGATTCTAAACTGAGCGGAGCATTGGTGTCGTGTTTAAGACAACTGTATCGCCTATGCCCGCAGTGTGTGCGTCAAGAAAAGTTGGTGGAAACAAACAACAGCGTTTGGGGTAAGTAGTAATATGAAAATTGAAGGGGTAAACTCGATGGGTTGGTTTCAGGGGGATAGGAAGGGAATCGAACTTGTGACGGCAGGTGCAATGAGTCCTATCCACTCGCCATCAGAACAGAGTCAGTTTTTTTACTGGTCTAAAAATGCAGAGGCCGGTGCATGCGGGAATCGAACCCATGCAGAGCAGCTGAGATGTGGTCTTATCCACTCTGCCACCTCGACAGTGGGATAATTTGTGCTAATGGCGTGCATTTGATTGCACCAGCACATTGCAGAAATGCTGAGGCCGGTGCATACGGGAATCGAACCTGTGCAGAGCTCACTTTGTGGCCTTCTTATCCACTCTGCCACCGCGACAGTGCCACAATTTGTGCTAATGGCGTGTATTTGATTGCACAGAGTCGCTGCGCATTCTGATGATGCATCCAGAAATCGAGCTTCAACTCGCAACGGCGGCACTGTGCGGTCAAATGTTCTCTGCGTTCGAACCAGCGGAGTTTTCCCGCTCAAAATCCGATGCGAAGGAATACTTGTTGAAACAGCCCATTCAAGGCACACTGAAAAGCATGGCGCAAGCCTGCTTTTGGCAGTTCAGGGGCCCGTCACTGACACCGGAGCTAGCAGATCAGGTGGGTAAACTTACAGAGATGATGTTACATAGATGCCATAAAAATAAACCAAGATGAGGTGGGTAAAGCTCGATCCATCTACTTAGCTATTCATTTGTTTGGTATGGTAAAGCCTGCAAATTATTTGATGATGAGAATTATGAATGAGGTTTAATGCATTTTCAACCTATTTTATTACCAATAAATGTGGCTCTAATTATGCGGTACACTTTTACTTGCAGGTGGTGAAAAACCTGCTGTTCCTGGCCAAGACTCTACTGGCTATGACAAGCCAGAGCGATGTGACTTCACCCCTGGCAATGAGCCTTACAAACGGGTCCAATGGAGTAGCTGACGATGAGGAGTTCAGCATAGGTTGGATGGCCTCAGAGTTTGCGAAAACCTGCAAGTGGGAGCTATCGAAAACGCCGAAAGCTTCGACAAAGGTACAGGATTGTTAGGGAGGGTAGCGTGGGGTAAAACCGGACACTGCTAATTTCCGGACACAAGCTTTGCTGGGTGTCTTGACCTAACTCGATAACTGAGTTCATCTTTTGCTGAAGCGGCAAGTTCAGAAAAGCTTAGGTGTCCGGGTTTGCCCCGTGTCCGGGTTTACCCCACAGTGGGGTATAGTGCCCCTACATTGTACAGCGTAAGCCCTGAAGCTTAGGTGGCCATGGGATTTTTCCATGGCCGTGTTTATACCATAGTAACCTACCCTACCAGGATGGTGTTTGCTTGAGAAAAGATCTTGGTGACCGGTTTTGCCCCCACAGTACCCTACCCTGTTTGATTCTGTTTGCATTATCAGTGGAAATTTGTGAGATGTGAGAGCTTTGTGATGTGATTGTTCCAGAGAAACGGTGCCTTCAAATGGTGTGCAGCTCTGACCCTGTTGGAAAACGTTTCCACAGAAATCATGGGTGCTGTGATGGACTATTTACTGCCATATTTGCATAGAGAACTGACCATTACCCATGGTGAAGGTAGGTAATATGTCGGGTTTACCCTCCCTACAGTACCCTGTATTACTTAGTAGAGGTTGCCTAAATTATCCCCGTATTTTTTTCACTTGGCCTTTTCACATTTGAAATTGTTTTACCGTATTTGGCTCTGTAGTGTAAATGTAAAGGTATAGAACCAAATGTTATACAATGTATGTATGAGAACTTTGATTTTTTTTCAGACTCTGACTTGAAGCAGTTATCGCAAGAAGCATGTGAGCTAATCAAGGCTAAGATTGGAGTAGAAACGTTTACGAAAGCTCTGGCAAGCTGTCAAAAGTTGGCGGTAGAAAAGAAAACGTCACGAAAACGACAGAAAGCTTTGGAGGTAAGAAGTACTGTAGGGTACTGTGACTGGGGTAAACCCGGCCATGGGGTGTAAGCCCGACCACCAAAGCTTCTTTGAACTTGCTATTTCAGAAAAATGATGAACCAATAGCTCGTTTGAAAGAGGAGAGTTCAAGGAATCGAGTGATATCATTATCTGTCTCAATCGGTCCATTGGTTACTGAGAAATTCAGCCCTGAAACTTTGGTGGCCGTATTTTTCCATGGCCGGGTTTACCCCACAGTACCCTATTTATGAGGGACCATACTTTTCTACCATCGTATCGTGTAGTGTCGTGTGTATTCGCTACTTGCGCTACGAAATATTGATGGTCGCGAATTTACCCTCTGTTTTTCGGTGCGTGTATTGCTCGATTCTTGTGGGTGCTAGAGAAGTCACCGATCAAAAACGCACTGACAAAAGGGGTCAGCTCACGACCACTAATAAATCTTAGCGCAAGTAGCGAATAGCCAGCATTCTCGTGTGTTGCAGTTGGTAGCTGATCCTGAAAAGGCTGCGAGACGCAAAATCAAGAGACAGGAATCGAAGAAAGAATCGAGAAAGCGCAAAATGCTTGTGGAAAAGCCCTATAA
>JASAMW010003716.1:0-80569 GCA_030247985.1 Epsilonema sp. ZAB3_2
CCCACATAGCTTTTTTAAACTTATATGCTATTACCTTTCTCGCAAAATTGCCCCGTGTATCCTACTGGACAGAAACATTTGCCCTGAGCTGAACGGCCGTTGTTCAGACAGATGGGCACATTGCACTGGACTCCCGTCCACAGTGGGGCGCAGACGCAGCCACCTCTGTATGAGACACCATTGACGCAGGTGAACCTTTGGCACTGGTACTTCAAGAAGCGCTGGAAGGCATTGCCGTTACCGTCGACACCATTGAACTGCAATAGCATAAACTTGCCAAGATGATGTTGTTTTATCAAAATGTGAATATTTACCACATCAAACCAGTACACTGTGACTGTGCTGTGCATAGGCATTACCTGAACAGTGTACGTTCCTCCAACGACGCTACAGGTGAAGGGTCCGAAGAAGGCTTCATAGCCGCATCCGTACCTCGTCCTAAGGGCACCGCTGCCACTCGGCAGAGTGTTGAGTGCCGTGGACACGAACTGCAGTTTGCCCGGGCACTGTATCCCGTTTGCATGCGCCACCATGTACATCGGTTGGTTGGGTGTCTAAAGCATCAGTTTCATACTTTTGGCGCACCCGTACATAGCTGAGTGAACCATGCGAAGCCATCCATACTGCAAGTATGTACGTACGTAGACGTCTATAGTCTGGCCAGTAAAGAGTTCGCTACGGTATTCAAGGCGCGTTGCGCAAAACAGATTCACAAATGCGGATTTCTGTCCATGCTTCGAGTATTCCTATTTAGCAGAAGTAGGCCTACGTGCAAACTACACAGGACGACTTGAGTCCCATAGCGAACTCTCTCTGGTCAGACTATAGTACGTACGTAGATACAAGCAGAACTGATTGAATTCCAAGTTTGCATTGATCGCGTGGCATGTGGTACTGCAAGCATGCACCATAAATACACGTTTGGCACTATCATAGGCTACGCTTGGCTAACTGATATACAGGGTGTCCCACAATAAACTCCGGGGTTTCCGCGCTTATAACTCTCGAGTTAAAGCTTAGATTTCAATGCGGTTTTTTCTATCATGTAGCCAAGGCTTCAACTTAGATACATGCAAAATTTCATCTGCGTAGCTTCATTGGTTATGGTTTTATTGGCCTTCAAAGTTTTGGTCCCGTTTTTGCAGGTTTTCCCTCAGTACTGTAGAATTGCGGTTTTAAGATAATCCAAATTTGTATTTACGCTTCCAGACTTTGAACTGACGTCCACGCGTCAAGTTCTCTTGCCAAGTGGATTGCTATGAACCACTTAGAGCAAAATTGGCAGGGGTTGATAGTAACTATGCCAGAAATTGTGCCAAAATTTGTTTATTTGGGGGAAAAGTCCATATAAATTGGGGGCTAGAGAATGTAGCTGACTTTGGACCAGTTCTAATTGAAGTAGAATCATGAAATTTTGCCTGCCTCTAAGTTGAAGCCTTGGCTACATAATGCAAAAAACCGCATTAAAATCTGAGCTATAGCTCGAGAGTTATTACTGCGGAAAGCCCCGGAGTTTATTATGGGACACCCTGTATGACTATGAATCACCCTTCCCTAGATGTATGTGCATTACCTGAGTAATGACGGGTGTGTCCGAGTGAGGGTTGGTCACAAAGCCGAAGCTGACCGTTAGACCACTAGCCTGCGCCGTCACCGTCAAAGTACAGCCGCCACTCTGATTCGAAACGGCTAAGTACTGCGCCCCCCACGTACCAGCCGTAACTTGCGGCAGAAAATACACCAGACCCAGGAGACTGTTGGACACAACGCGGATCTGACTCTTCGGAACGACGTTTCCTTTAAAATAAGAAAGCGTCATCGACTTAGCCGGACAGCCAAATGTAGGTGACCAAGCAAAATAATGAGGTTTTCCGCGCTTTTTTACTTCATACAATAATATCAAATAGAACTTTTGCGCCCCTACCAACCAATTCCTGGCGCGCAATAGCCTGGTCCTAACTGTGGACTTTGCGCCTTCAGTACTACATATGTACGACGAGAATTGCATATCCCGCTACTCGCAAATCCGGCTAGGTGCCTTAATCAGGAAAACCCAGATGGGGGAACACGGCGATGGCGGAGGAGGAGGAATGACCCCGGACCGTTTCAGGCTATGTTCTAATGGATACGATTGCAAATTTCTATGCCGATAAACTTACATACTGTACCTATATATATATGTGTACCTGTTTTTACATGACATCTTAGTTACGGGTGCGACATCAAGCATACCCCCGGGTGATTACGTTTCATCGTCTTTACCTAGTATGGTCGGGTTAATGTCTGTTCCCACATTATGGAAAGTAAACTTGACTTGACTTGACTTGACTTGATGAACGTCCTCGTCCGGCGTAAAATAGAATTGCGAGTGTGCACTCGCACAGATAAACTCGTAATTCTATTTTACGCCAAACCAGGTTCTATAGTTCTGAAGGCGCAGAAGTCCACAGTTAGGACCAGGTCTATTGCTCTCTGTTCACCTTGTGGATTGATCAAGTTCAGCACAACCTTGCTATTGCCAGTTCGCACGGACACCGTGATTCCAAATGCAGCCGACTGGGGATCCACGACAAAGGTGGTGGTCGTAAGCGAGCAAATCGCGTTCCTCGTCGTCATCAGTCCCACATTCTGCGTGTTATTTACTCCTGCCGTCACGGGCATGCGACTGTTGCACAGAAGGGTGGCACAGAATCGGCCGGTGAAGCCAGGGGGACAGGAAGCGGTAATGAACGAGGACGCCCGATTCTCTTCATCCACTGCTGCAGCTGCATTTGAGACAACGGATGTCTGTTTGAGACCGGCCGCCCGCTTTTGCAACCGTTGTCGAGACCGCTCCACCACATGAGAGTGCAATGCTAAAAGAAACAAAACACCACCTTGACTGATAAGAAGGATTTGTAGTTGCGCTTTCGGTGGATTTTTTCGTTCGAAACCTCATTCTGATAAAGGTGTTTTCCTTCGACTTCAGTAAACTGACACTGGAAAAGTTTCCTAGACCAACCAACAATACCGTATGTGTGTATGTGCTACAGGACGATTATAGAGCCAAGTGTATCGCCGCGTTAGACAGAGTTCGCACAGGACAAGGCAAGAAACCACCATAGCCCCTCAAATACAAAAGGATGTCGAAGCGTTTGCCTTACTGTTGACGTCGAAAATGCGCAGTCCATCTCCAGTGGTTTCCTTTGAGAGGATTCGCTCCAGCTCATCCGCGAATGGAGGCTGTTTGCTCTTCAATGTGACGATGGCATAGAAAATGGCACCCTCCATATCCTCGTCGCTTTCTTTTGCCGAGCTGAGCAAACAAAATAAGCAGTCACTACTATTGCGTCAATTTACTCTTAAAACTAAATTTGCATTGCTAAATTTGCATAAACCAAAGCCACAAAAGCTATCCCATCTCTCACAGGAATTCTGTCACTTCCAGCTGTTCCACATTGAGTCTCTGCTTCTCCAGCAGAAGTTGCAATCGTCTCTCCAAGTCTGCAGCCGTTTGGATAAATTCCGATGAGTCTGGAATGGACAAGGTGCGGCTCCATCTTATCCCTGGATCCAAGCCAGACAGATGATACAGCTGAGATGAACGACATGCACAGCTGGCAGCTGAAAAGCAATCACATCGCAAAACGCAGTGGGGAAAGAAAAGAATATAGACAGATAGACTATTGGAAAAGCCAATGGCTACGCTACCAACCACCAAACAAAAACCAAAACCAAGCAAAGCAAAACCTTGTTGATGTTCAATGTAGGTGACAGTAAGCACAGCAATGCAAGTTGATAGCACAAGCACACACAGGCACACTACAATTGCCAGCAATCGACGAAACCATGGGCTCGGGCCAGAAGCTGGAACGGGATTGAGCTGCTTGTAGTCACCCTGCACAAAGACAATCAATACTGGTCAATCAAATACTCAATACACAACACAACATCTTCCATGCCAAGGAACATAGTAGGTACGTACATACATATATGTACGTACGTACATCCTCCTTATATTTCACAAAACTCTACAGCTTACCATTTCCAAAGTTACGCAAGTTCACCCGAGTTACAATAGGAACACAAAATGATGCGTCGGTCAACGTCGACCTCGACACCGCCTGCTTAGAACAGAACTTATCGAGCCTAAAGCCCATCCCTAAATGTGTTTGATCTGAGCATTACTGCAAGCATGGATTTCCATGATCGCCTCAATGACGCTATACTCTAACATAACAAAAAAATGTCACACATTACTGTATATACCTATTACATACTAAAGCTGAAGTGTACACAATGTCACACTACCTATTTACAGCTTGACACGCCCTTTCCATACGGACGGACGATTGGAGTGGACAAGCGTTATCAATCCATCATGGAAAATAAAATAGTACACATCCAACGATCCATCGGCTTCACGTCAGCAAAGAAACAAGATGTATTCCATGGCGTACCATATAGAAAGCTGAAGCCCATGCTTCAACCAATATCGTCCATTTGACTTGCTTGAAAATATCAAGAAAAAGATCCAACGATCCATTTCATGATTCCATCCATGGAAGCCCAATGATTGAACATTCCACAGAAAGACGCACAGCCCATTCTCCATTATCGTCGTCCATTTGACATTTCACATTGAGAAACGCTAAGCCATGGAGGAGTGCTAATTAGGATAACGTGCGTATGCCAGAGCAGGCGGCGGCAGCAGTAGTAGGTTCTTCGTCTGCTTCTTCTGCTCCAGCTTCTGACAGGGTGTCCATGGCGGCTTCTGTTTTGGGCGTACTCGCTGCCGTGTCGTCGTCCGGCTCGCTTGCTCTCGCCACGGCGCCCCAGCGATGAATCAGACTTCTCGCGTCCTTCAATGCATTCTGAAAATAAATACAATACGACCCCATCTATATTGCACAATAGTACAGATTCTCAGGGTAAAATCCGTTCAGCGAGAAGAGATACTGTAGAATAAAACGAGCTGTTTGAATCACCTTGAGATCTTCAATTTCTTCTCTAACTTGCTCCTTAGCTGCAACAATCAGTTGCTGGGTTCTATGCTTCTTGTGCTCCACTGAAAGTCAGTCACATAGTAAAACAATGCAGTTTTGCACATAATAAAACAATGCTGTTTTTGCACGTAGCCGGTGTATGTAAGTACGTATATGTACGACACACAAGTTGCATAGCTTCAGTTTACGATCTGTGTAATGATGAGAATTGATCGTTTGCTTGGTATTTAAAGTCAATCGGTGATGCATCATTTGGCTCGGTTCCAGAAAAACCTGCAGTAGTATTGAGCACATTATTACCGTGGGTACACAAACATTCCGAAAGTAGAAAAGAATCACCGCTTACAATCTCATCGTAGAACTCGGAAACCAATGGCTTTTTGCCCGCCAACACCTGGGGGTCCGGATTTTTACGTTGAAGCAACTGGAGGAAATGGAAAATTTGCACCTGAAACAAAACCATTCACGGAAATCAAAAAACAAAACATACCATACACCTAGATACCGGTAGTTAGATATACGTGTATAAGCGACGGTTTACAGTCTTCTCGTTCTGGTCAGCGAAATAAATCTTGATCATGATCGTAAATTCACCCCAGCCGGTTTCCGTAATTTCGTACGGTGGCTTCTCAATTACTGAAATAATAAAACTGCATACAATATACCAGAAATACAATATATCTGACAATACTGCTGATATCAACACTACAAAATACATACTATAGTCTGGCCAATAGCAGTTGGCACTTGGACTCAAGGCGAGTTGCGTAGTTTGCATGTACTTCTGCTAAATAGGAGTACACGAAGCGTTGACAGAAATCCGCATTTGTAAATCTATTTTACGCAACGCGCCTTGAGTCCAAGGGCCAACTGCTATTGACCAGACTATAGCACCCTAGCAGCCAGCGCCTAAACCTCAAGTAGTGACTAGTGAGTGTTGCTTACCCCGTGTAGCATTAGCGTAGCTTTCGTGCAGCTTGAACGACACCTTGCGAATCCACTTGCTCATATCCTGCAAGTTCAAATATACCGTCCATCAAACAGCACGCAAAATACAACATGCAGTACAGGCTACGTACTGTATACGTAAAGGAAGTACTGTACATAGTACATACATACCTCGTTGTAATAAGGTCTGAGGAAGACAGTCCACTGATGTGTGTGCCCATCTTTATCGCGGGTCTTCGGGAAATACGTAGCCATGTTTCCATACACGATAGGCTTGATCACAGTCGTATTCTTCATGCGCCCATACGCATCCACTGTTGCCGCCATATTGCCTCAGCTCAGCTGTAACATCGCACTCCTACTTGTGTCACCAGCAAGATTTTTCTTGGTAGCGTGTAATCGCACAAAAGTATTATTACTGGTCTTAGCGTACCATGTACCATTCATGCCCAAAGAACAACCGCAAGACAGTTCCAAAACTTTATCGGCAATAGAAACAAAAAATTCGATACCTCTGTGCTGAGATATAGGCCTAACCCTCCCCAATTTAAGGTAGCCAAGGAGAGGAAAAAAACCCCCCCATTTCTTTTTGCAAACTATATCAGCGAAATATGTAGTTTCACGTGGTGCTATTTTTATGCAAATTTGTGGCTTCCAGATAGAGCTATTCACATATGAAAAATGCATAATATAGGTAGGAAACAAAAATTTTCTTCAAATTAGCTCATCTTCACAGGTATAGGGTAGTTTTTGACGCTGATTCGAATGAGACAACTCAAAGTGCGCTAAAGTTAACCCTTCGCGAGTTATAATACGAAATATGTGAAAAGTTAGTGGCCTTTTTAGTGGCAAATAGCTTCTGATGCACGTTTTTTCACAGCCGTACAGTGTTCCATTTTGATATGTCTGAGATGCTCTATCAACCATTTACTAGTATATCATGATTAATGCCTAATTCACATGGTAAAATGCAAAATAGTGCAGTTTTATAAGTAATTTTTCACATTTTTTGCGTTATAACTCGCGAAGGGTTAACTTTAGCGCACTGTGAGTTGCCTCATTCGATTCAGCGTAAAAAACTGCCCTATGCCTGTGAAGATGAGCTGATTTGAGGAAAATTTTTCCTTCATGCCTATATTTTGCATTTTTCAAATGTGAATAGCTCCATCCAGAAGCCAAAAATTTGCATAAAAATGGCACCACGTGAAACTACATATTTCGCTGATATAGTTTGCAAAAAGAAATTTTGAAAAAGTCCATTCCATCATCCTGTGGCTAACCTTAGAAATTAGGGGGACAGCGAAAGTTCAGAGGCCTATATCTCAGCACAGAGGTATCGAATTTGCATAAAAGTGGTACCACTGCAATCGCCGAGCCCGATTTAAGGGATACATGGTATCAGTAATAAAATTGTTCAGCCCTTTTTCGGTCTTTAAGTCGTCTTGCGTGATTTGTATGTAACTTCTGCAGAATAAGAGTATACAAAGCACGGACAGAAATCCGCACTTGTTGTTCCATTTCACGCAACACGACTTGAGTTCCATAGCGAATTCTTAATGGACAGACTATACCTACCACTGCTAAAGGCAATTTCCAAGAATTTATAACAAAGAAAGAGCAATCAACTCCGATCAGCTTGTTTGGCAATTTGCATTCAGCTGAGAAGCATGGGCGGAGTGATCTGTTGTGCCTTCTCCGCTCCCTCCAGTGCTTCCACCAGCTTCAGAGCAAACTCGAATGCCGTACCCGGAGCTCTACTCGTGATCAGATTGCCATCCTGAACTACCCGACTCTCCATGTACTTGTAGCAACCTGCATTCCAACCAAAACACTATCATACCTACATTCACCAATGCACAACACACTGTATGTCATGTACGTACAGAAACTGATGTACACTTTCAGTACTCCACACAGAACTGGGTAGGGTAGCGTACCGGCTTGCGTTCTACTCTATTCGACCAGTCTAATACGGAGCCATCGGAATTTCCTACTTTACCCCGCGACACCATCTTATGCCGCGTTCAGATTAGCGTCGTAGCGCGTTCAGATTAGCGTCGTAGCTCCCGAAAAAGCTCGTGGCTGTCCATGCTGTTTGAACGTACCTACGTCGGATGTACTATACATACGATGCTAATCTGAACGCGGCATTACCCGCTGCCTCCATTTTTTCCTTGACGGACGGATGGGAAGTGAGCTGCTTGCCCTTGCCGATCCCGTGACTTCTGAGAGCGATGGGCGCAGCGCAGATGGCAGCGCACATGCGACCCGCCTTCTCCTGCTCTGCCAGCACAGCACCCACTTGCTTCGCCTGCAAATCAAGCGCCAATTCACCTGCGAATACCGCCATGCCACCTACGCATCAAGAAACTAGTTGGGTTGGCTTTTACGGAGATTGGTCAACTATTGGTTGCGAAACCTTACTCCGTATTGTAGCGGCACCACACTACAGGATACATGGTATGTAGGGCACCTGAGCTTGGCGTTGAGAGTGATGAGAAGGGAAGCGTACACCGTATTTTACCTCTGCCATGCTTTCGGCCCCCTTCATGCCTCCAGGCAAGATGACAGCGTCGTACGTGTTCTTTGCTGCTTCCTCCAGCCCAACGTCTGGTTGCAACTTCACTCCACGACTGCATGTGACAGCACTCGGTCCATTGACACCAGCGATGGTAACCTGCGCAAAAGCCGACAATACGATTCACACGATGAATCAACCAAATAATAAATAGCACCATAATTATTCAAGAACACAAAACCAACGGACCACCCCACACCCACCCCACCCAAAAAAACCCTAGTGCACATTGAGAAATGCCTTTTTCCCTCCATTTAGTACGCTGTTATGGAGGTTGAAAATGCAATTATTTCATTTCATTTCAATCAAGAAACACGACTGCATAGATTGAGAATACCTTATCCCCTCCATGCGATGCCATTCTACAGTTTATAGACTATGGATTCTGACAAAACAGTCGCTTCACTGCTTACTTGTACACCTCCTCTCGTCAGCACATCAGCTGTGATCACAGTCTCCATTTCTTCCGACCCATCAGCAACCAATAGTAAAGCAGTCTTCGTCATCACGAGATAAGTTCTTCGCTGTAAATTACACAAACAAATGATAATAAATGATGCGGAATTATGGACAAAGTATTTTCGTCAGCGTCGTACGCTTGCACTATAATCAAAAAGATGTAACCAACCAAAAGCTCTTTTCCTCATGCAAGAATTCCTCTTTGTACCACAATAATGCTATTACTTTACAAGCACCAGCTAATATTAGAGCACTTACTCTTACTACAGGTAGGTGTATATAGCTCTGCTCAAACTCAACTGTATGTGTACCGGTACCAGTGATGGCGCGTTCACCAGACGTCCGCCCGTCCGTTCGTCAACCCGGACGGACGGATGGGTTGGCGGACGGACGGACGAACACTTATGGGTTGAGGAACGGACGGACGTCTGATGAACGCGCCATGAGTGGATCTGGCAAGTAAGCATGAACTTATAGCAGATAGAAACACACATAGTACACACTGCATATTCTACTTGGCATAATTGCAATGCAAAACACTGCAGTGTGTACACATTACGTACTACACGCAGCACATTAAATCTACAGTTGGTCCACTAAGAAAACGTGAAGATTTCAGTGGTTTTCCGCGTCAAAAATAGCATAAAATTTTATGGACGTGTCTGTGCACTTCAAGTGAAAACTCTTCCGCGACTGTGAAAATCTTCACATTCTTGGTGGACTGACTAAAGCACGTCTTAACCCCCTCCATAATCTCAGTTGGCCGCCAGGCCGCATACACCCCTTGCGGCCACCCTGCGGCCGTGGCCGCCCATAGCCGTGGGGTGGCTGCGGCCAGAAAACAGGTGGGCATAGCCGTAGCCGGGGTGGCCGCAAGGGGTGTATGCGGCCAGGCGACGATCTGAGATTTTGGAAGGGGTTAACGCTAAAGAATAACAGTTTCATCAGGAAAATATTAGATCTCTCAAAGCTATCTGCCCTTACATCCTTTCTCTGAAAACTACAGTCCACCCTTTCCCTTTGGGTCAATTCCCAGTATAAAGCGATAGTAGGATCTGTTCAGCTGTTCCAGGAAGACAAAAGTCAGAACGGTATGTGGTCCTAGACGCAGGTAATATGGTGTAAAGCCTTTCCATAGAGCCAAGGGTCCTTCGGCCTTCACCACTTTTAAGCAGACGTCCAGTGCGCCGCGGTACTCCGGCTTACCGTCAATAATCTTCATGTTCTGTATCCTGAAGCGTGGACGCAAACGGTATCAAGAATGCATAAGAAGATTACGACAGACAGACATAGCGCGGGACAATATGGAACACGAAGGAACGTCTAGACAATAAGACTCTCATTTATCCCAAATCTCACTATGCCGCGCTACAACTGACTTCAAGTAAACTGAAGTGGCAAGAATTCTCCTACTACCAAATGAACTAAGCATAAAATTATTAGACAGACACCTTGTTTTGGCAATGTCCACTGGCATACTGGCTGCTGTAGTGGCCAATCCACTGATCATACTCGCGCAGAAGTGGCAGAGAATGTTATCCCTGAGATACCCGGTGCTCAATAGCAGCTGCTTGGCCTGCGAATAGGTCGCCAATTGCGCTGCGTTCACTACCATCGCTCGCATTATCGTCGGGCCGCAGCCCTACAAACGAGGTAAACCTTATTATGCCTCTTGTACAGGGTGATTTTTTCTCCTTTACAATTTTGATTGCCAATTTCAACAGGTTACCCTGCACCGATTTCGCTCAAATTTTGCCCACATATACCGCGACAAGCCGCCATTGTTGACAACAGTTCCTCAGCTGTTGTCCGTTTGTTGACGAATATTATATGGGTGTTGTCGATTTGTTGCCATATCAAGGAGCTCCTTGGTCATATCAACAACAAAGAAAACAAACCAACACGATACCGACAACACCCGTATTATTTGTCAACAATGACGGCTTGTCGCGGTATGTGTTAACCCCCCTTCCTTCCATAATCTGAGCTGGCCGCCTGGCTAGCCAGTATGCCCCTTCACTGCGGCCAGGCCACAGCCACGCTTCAAATTACGGTATGTGTACACGGTACTGTACTTACCCTCCATAGTGTGAGAAGACCTTCTTCTTTGGTAATGCGAAAGAGGGCGTCGAATACGCTCTTGTACCCCCTTCTCTCGGCTAGAGGGAGTCGTCCGTCGCTGGTCATTCGAATAAGACTGATCTCGGCCGGAGTCCCCACGAAAGCCCCCACCGCACCCGCCGCCATCCCTATGCCCGCCTTGAGAAAAAAGGACGGCTTCTGACCACCCCTACAACCACATTATACACTACACTGTCGCCATACTGAATTACATCCGTGTACGCTGTGCTGACTACTATAAACATGATGTCGGCGTACTTTTCGATCCCCGCGATCGAGTACGAACGAATTCATAACAGGGTAGCATGGGGTAAACCCGTCCATGGGGGAAATCCGCCCACCTATGGCGCTTTTATCCCCATCAGGCCTAAGTTGTCAAGTTATGCCAGAACGAAGACACAGAGGCAGAAGTTACATTTTCGAGAGCCACGTTTTGAATGGGGGTAAAAGCGCCATAGGTGGGCGGATTCCCCCCCCCCCCCCCCCAATGGGCGGTTTGCCCCACGCTACCCTATTTCATACAGAGGTTAAGGGAGAGGTCCAGGGTTCGATTCCCCGGTTTATCTGGCAAATTTTTTTTTCGACTGTGTCACTCTAGTCGGCCGCTGGTTGATTGAGAGGTGCCGAATAATAGGCGCCCTCTCCTAGGAAAACCAGCAAGCTAGCTGTCATGATCAAAAGGGGAAATTGTGTGACTGAAGTCATCTCGGCTGGAACTCGAGAGGTCCAGGGTTCGATTCCCTGGCACATCTGGCAAATTTTCCTTCTCGACTTACGAGGAGGAAAGTTCGAATAGCCAAGTGTAGATGCCTAGTCGCGTGGTGGTGTAGGTAGCCTGACGCAGTAGGCCGGCAGAGAGGCCGTTATACAGCGCCAGCACGCCTTCCGAGGCCAGAATAGTGCGGACGGCGTGAAAGCTGGACTTGTACTGCTTGCTCGCGCCGCCTATGCCGCTCATCTGCATCCGATTCTTCACGAGATCCAGAGGCTGCACGAATACTGTCGCTCCCATACTGCGGAACAGCAGCACAACAATGTAGGATTGGTACTATGGGGTAAATCCGGCCATGGGATAATCCGACCACCTATAAAAGCTTCAGGGCTGGATGGATATCTCAACAACCAATGGACCGATTGAGACACTCCTCTCAAATGAGCTAATTGGTTCATTTGCTGAAACAGCAAGGTCAAAGGGTCAAAGGAGCTAAGGTGGCCGGGTTTACCCCACAGTACCCTATTATGTAAATTCCTGGGTCATCAGGGGTATAGAAAATATTGTTTATACATGGGAAATTATTGATTGCATTCCTAAAAGCCTTTCCTTACCCCGCTGATCCTCCAAAGAGAAATTTCACCGAATTCGGAATGCTGGCAGTTTTATTAGGTTGAGCAGTCATCTTGCACTTCTGGACAACTAAAATCTCCTTTCGCACAGCTGTACAGCATTGCCTATCGGATGAATTGAAGTACAATACAGGAGGAAATGGGCATAAAGACCCGAAGAGAACAGAACAGTCAGCGACCCACCAGAAAACAGATTTTTTTCTCAGCACTTACCACAACATAAACGTATTAGTAGCCAATACAGCAGTAAAACATTATTCACCTAACAATAAGCATCCATAGCTAATCAGACAAAGGTCTCCAAGCTGAACGCCTTGTAGGCAGGATTGACACAGACATCCACTTTCGAACTCGATCCGCACACAGTTACCACCTAAACACACAATAATGCCAGATGAAGCCGGTTCATAGCAGCATTAGCATTAGCTTGGAGCAAAATCCAACTACGCGTACATACTGCATGTGTACAGGTATACATACCTTGCATCGCTCTGAATTGGTATTCAGGCTGATATTGTAGATGGAAAGAGCGGAGGTGGGAACTTCGGAGATCAATGTGCCCTGATAATCCCACTGGAAGAGCTTCGCCTTGTTGGAACCACCAGCCAAAATCTGCATCAAAAGTTAAAAATATCAAAAATGAAGGCACGGAACAAGTACGTACGTACATTCTACATGCACAGCTGCAGCAAAGAAAAGGAAAACTCGTTGTATGACTTGCAGCATAGTACTCAGCGTACCTACCTTATCTTCATAGAAGAGGGCTGCATGAGGTTCGCAGTCATCAGCAGGCAAAACTTGAGCCAGGGACAAGGAGCCTAAATGCCATAAGCCAGCCGAGGGACCACCACCACAAACCTGCAACATACGCACACACATGAACATAACGCGCATATCATCACCCACATTTTCCTGTAAGGAAAGGATGACAAGTGCATACAGGAAAAGGGGGTGGGTATACGTACGATATGCACCTAGGACAAGTACAGTAAAAAAAACTACCAGCCTGTATTTCGCTAGCTTTCTAGCGTAACAAGCGCTAGTTGGTACAATACTAACTCTTCCATCCAACGTTCACAGTTAGATAGCTTTTTACCAGGTAGCGCCCTACGCTATAAAGAGCCGTGGTTCGGCCCCCACGCGCCGAGAAAGAAAAACTGGGTCTGCGCATGCGTTGTTGTTGTTGCTTTACTGCGAAAAATCGTTATTCCCAAGTTTTGAACGGGCGCGTCACATATCTTTCTTTCTCGCGTGGGGGTCGAAGCACGACTCATTAGAGTTGAGGGCGCTTTATTACCACGCCCAAATCTACCAGTGCGGGCGAGCGAGAATCCTTTTACTTACCATCCAATCCTGCGAGACTGCTACACAGCCGACCCACTTGCCCAGCGGTGGACGCGCACACTGATCCAATGAGGCGGGTTTCAGCACGTGCACGCAAGAGGAAGAGCGCATATCTGCAACAAACTACGAGCACGACAGTTTCAGAGAACAGATGAATTACGGCCCATTCACATCGGCGACATGCGCTGGGCGTGTGCTGGCTCGACGCACGCAATGGCATAGACAGCCACAGACGCCGAGCGCACTTCCTTCCAATGTGAATGAGGCATGAATCAGAACATCCGTACGCACCCCAAAACCTGACGGTTCCATCTTCACTTGCCGATAATATCTCATTCGGTGAACGAACTGCCAGCTCGTGTATGTAGTCTGTATGTCCAGCGTAACTAGCCTATAATAAACAATAATCCGTATATTGAAACGGTGAATGGCAGTTGACGCTAAGTCGTGCACATCCTGCGAACTTTCGACATAAGCCCCCGGCTGTGCGTAGAATAGGCAATGTCTCCGTATGGAGTGGTACTATAGGGTAAATCCGGCCATGGGAAAATCCGGCCTAGTAAGTTTCAGGGCTGCACATTTCACTCAGCATCCAATCAATCGATCAAATGAAACACATAGGATATCAACCGATTCCTTGACTTCTACTCTTTCAAATGAGCTATTTGATTAGTCATTTGTTGAAACGACTAGATGAACGGGTTTACCCCATGGCCGGGCTTACCCCCATAGTACCCTACTTACTACACAAAACTTACCACTGGCTTTCCGTCTTCTAAGTTCCACAGCTTCACCTGATTATCTCCGCCGCCACCCGATACAAGACAAGTGGGCGCAGCGGAAGTAACCGGCGCGTTTGCGCAGATTCGTAGACTATTGATCTCTGCTGGGGCGTCGGGCATACCGCCCACAGTTCCTAAGATGACGGACACTGGACGGGCTTTAGATTTCTTCCTCTCCAAATCAGACCAACGGAAAAACAGCAACTTCCCGTTGGAATCCCCGCTAAAAAAAAGCTAGGATAAAGAAACTGTTACAGGGGAATAATACTTCATCTGAGCAAAGAAAACTGCCTCGCTCTGTACTCAACTTCGCAGCTCATCCTTTTTGCTTATGGGATGGGAACAACATACACTGTTACTCTATACTACTACGTAACTATACCGTTTTTTTCATGTGAAGTCAGATGCCTGCACAGAGCTGCCTAGCGCCTATATTACGTTCGTTCGTATGCACGTACACACACCATACACGTACACGTCTAACTGCACCCCACTACCGCCGTTGCAGACTGTATGTACTTACGCTGTGCTGTACATTACGCACACTGAGTACAGCGTCCCAGTTAACCGCTCCCAGGTCAATCTAGCTAGATCTAGCTAGATTTTCCACGTACCTCCATTTCGTGGACTACTGGAATAATTCGTGAAGTACTTGGTTTTTGTTGGGTTTCCTGTACGTTTTGAAAATAAATTTTCTTGAAGTTGTGAAGGTAGAGCTAAAAATAATAACGAGACAATAACGAAACTACTGCGGCAGAAAGCACCGAAATTATATTTAGCTCTACTTTCCAGATCTAGCTAGATTGACCTGGGAGCGGTTAACGTGGGCGTACCTGTACCTACTTATCATAGGTACAGTACAATACCATACAGAAAAGCTAGGGGGGCTAACTCACCATATCAGATGAGTGTCCGTTGACGCTAATGCGTAAGTCTGAACATTGAAGCAGCTTCTTCGCTCCCTCTTTTCGTTGTCGGTATGGCGTAATTGAAAGGCAGGTTTGCGCGACGACGCCTGTTGACCACTTTCCTCTACTTCGTCCCACTCCAACTCGTCCGGACTTGACAATGCAGCATCAAGGCTGCAAAAGAAAAGAGCATACTGTGGTGCAGTGAACGACAAAAGAACAAGAAAACAATGGCAAATTCTAGGCAGCATCTATCTTACTCGAACACTGAAATTTCCCCGTGGGAGTCACACACAGCCAGACTCTGCCCATCCGGAGCAAAGGATTGATCAAAAACCTTGCTGTACTCTTGTTTTACTGAAGCTTGTTTCACCATATTTGTACGAAGGTAAGCGTTCGGTGTTCTAGCTTTTCTTTTCCCCTTTCCAATTGAGCTCCTTCGAAATTTGAATCCGATGATCGCGATCGTTTTCGAATTTCGTTTCTGTTTTTCGGGCGTGTCGTCGTGCGTGCGTTCTGCGAAATATAGTATTTGGTGTTTGTAAAGACACTGGAGCACGATGGCATCCAGCTGGTCAGATGAGCTTGTGTAGCTTCATGGCCCAAATGTACCGTATGTGGGTATTTGGCAAATAATTTGCCCTTTCTCCTTGAACCCGCAGTACACTGGAGGTCAGGATACGTGGTTTCTGCTCAGCACTGCATACAGATATGCACCGACTGTACGTACGTACTATTTCCTATTTCATACAGACGACCGACATGAATTTTCCCTGAGGCACTTTGAAGCCTCTTGTAATCGAAAACCAGTTCACACCTGTCAGTTGATAAAGAGACTTCTCCCCCCAAAACGACTACAAGTTTTCATCAGCTGGTAAACTAAAAGTAGTGAAGGTTTATGGCAAGAAATCGACACTCACTGTAAAAAATAGTAACTATTGGTGGGCAAGCATGTGCAGTAAGCTGTGCGAATATCTCAGCTTCTGTTGCAACTGTCGAGACGGCAGATGCGTCAAAGCATGGCGCAAATCAACCATCCAGCCGATGATATTTCTGATCAGCTTTGCTTCATCTCTTCTCAACAATCTGGTGGAGCAGCAAATCAAGCAAACTCTGTGCGAGACCAACGCCAACGGTACCTTTGGCTTTCAGCCCAATGAGACCACTTGTGAAGAGGTTGTAACTCGGCCTCAAGTGGCCAGTCAACTGAATCGCTGGATACTCTACAAGAATATGGCGCAGTATCTTCCCGCGCTTGTGGTTGCGCCATTCGCGGCTTATTGGTTCGATTTCAGCCGCGCAGAGCGAAAGCATCTTCCTCTCTACTTGAACCCCATCGGTGTCACATTGAGTGCAGCTTTATTGGCCATCTGCTACGACCAATTTTACATGCCGCATCAGATTCTGGTGTGCCTTATTCCACTGATGCTAACCGGAGGCTTGCCCATGCTGGATTACGGTTGCTTCGTGTTCATTGCCTACAAAACTGAAGCTGGTGCCGCAAGGCGAGTAGTGAAGTACGTGATGGTTCAAGGAATAAATTTGCTGGGCAAAGCCATAGCTACACTTTTGCTCGGCACTTGTTCCCAGTTTCTTCCGGGTCGCCTGTTCTGCGGCCTTAGCTCAGTGGTTGCATTTCTCGGGTTACTGTTCATCCGGTTCAAAACTGGGCTCAAACCCAGAGAAAGGGCATCATTATGCATGGAAGTTTCGCCATACCCGCCAATACCGTGGCCATCGAGGAAACGAAAAGTGGCTTATTGCCATACGTTCCTGCTGTTTCTGTGCATTTTCATTTATTATTTTACAGGTAAAAAATTTGATCATGCGCACAATAAATCGGTAAAATAAAATCCCCAGTTCATTTGCGGGAAGGAATAAAAGGTGACAAATGTTCGGCGGGCGATACGTAAGTATTTTTTGCAGAAAACTCTCAGGTAAAGTTATCTGGAGCAGTGACGCATTTTCTGGAATCCATTGGCCTGATCGTTGTGGCTCATTCAGTTCGCACCATCGTCAGAAGGCAGCTGGTCGGTCCTCGCTTGCTGGCCAAGCATAACGCCACGCTGATCGGTATCATTGGATGGGTGACCACTGTCCTGGCCAAAATATTCTATTGCTTCGCGGAGAACTATGCACAGATCATCTGTACGCAGTGGTGGAAAGCTACTTTTCGCAATATTTTAGCACTTGCCCTTGGGTAGTTGTTACATTTTATAGCGAGCGCTTAATTTCAGCACTTGCCCTCAGAAGCTTGAGCCAATTGAGCGTGTCAATGGCATGGTGCATTTTGTCCACTGTCTTTGTTCGCCACAAGTCAGGTACCGTACGTTTTCATTGTAATACTGCGGGAAAATTAGGGGGGCGATGGCGATAGACTTCATTTTCCGCAGCAAGCAAAATCTATGCATCACTTTTAGGCCGAATCCTTCTTTTGGGACTTGTAGCTGAAATTATTGGAACTCTTCCCGCCAAGCCATTTGAGCAATTTTTGGCCAGGTTGACATTGTGGAAAGGGTTCGACGAAGCCATACAAGCTGTCCTACTGATCATTCCGACCACAATATTCTTGTAAGCTTCACGTTTAACCTACCTAAAAGGTGCGAGGTCATGTCTACAGCACGCCTGTTTGTTTTAGCTACCTTCGCTATTACTTCAAAAAGAAGTCGAAGAACCTAGAAGCCGCAGCAATACTGCAACACGACAACAATAACGTAACAATGCCAAACTACACAACGAATAATCTGGATCAGGAAGATGAAAAATAAAGAACAGTACCGTAAGACAATGTACGTAACACAATAAACAACAAAAGAAGCATCAAATATCTTCGGCACATACAGTTAGCACGCCAGGACAAAAAGCAATATGGCATACTACTGAACTTTACTAACTAGCCTATACGTACATAAGCGTTGTAAGTATAGTCCATGCACAAAATCCATCCATTGATTACGCCATAATAATTAGGATGCACTGAAGACTGAAGTACTGTACGTACAGAAATGTAGGTGTACTAGCTGGCTAGCCACTGAGTTTTGCTTCCTTTTGCCGGGGTTCTTCAGCGGCGGGTGATTCCGAAATCGGTCGGCACATCACAGCGTCTATTTGGGTCACCTGGGGCAGGCTCAGCATGAGCTTGCGACGATAAGACGCGTTGTCTTTCCAGACCGGATTCTGCTCAAAGTACACCGTCCGCAGAGACGCGCATTCTTGCAACTCTGACAGGGAATTGAACTCGTCCAAACTGTTGTCGTTGAACTGCAATATCAGCAAAACACAGGCAGGCACGCATGAAATGATAGGTATTGTCAATATCATAAGAAAGGCCTTGAACATGGGTTGCATGAGAGCGAAAATCGATGAGCAGGACTTGTCTTGTCCACTGCTACTAACTTCTCTCTGTCTTTGCGTCCTTTCTTGACATTAGAAGTGTTCTTTCTTAGTAATAACGACATAGTGAGTTTTGGAACACCCGTAACTACATACCTTGCAGCTCATAATTGACTGCATTCAGAGTGTGCGTGCACTCTCAGTCCTAGACTTACGTGTGCAAATGCACGTATGCACGTACGTATGCAATAAATACCCACCCAGAAATCCTCCAGTTTCTGCAAATGCCGCAAATTCTCCAGCTTAGAAATCTGATTCATCGACAGATCCAATGTCCTCAGCTCAACCTAAAAAAATATCATCACGAATCTCGCTGGACGGTCAACTAATGATAGAATAGTAGATGCGCCATTTGCTTTGCTTACGTTTCGCTCTAAGCCCTCAATAGCTTTGATGCCGTTTTCGCCCAGATAGAGCTCTTGCAGCTGCGTCAATGCGGAAAGACCTTCGATTTTCTCCAACCTGTTCGCCTGCACAAAATATATTAGCCAAATAAGGGCAAACGTAGCAAGCATACATTTTTGCCTGCACATGCAGTTAAGTAAGCCCGGATACAGTCGCTAAACTGACAGAATACAGAGGAGATCCCAAAGTCGCCAAGGGTTTTTGCGGAAGAAGGAAAATTTTACATGAGCTTGATGCAAAGTATTCCGCGACTTCAAAAATTCCTACACTAATGCATATGTACGTACTTGGATGCTCAGAATGTGCAATGCAGACAACTCCTCCAGACCAGAGATCTTTGTAATTTTGTTCTTGCCCAAGTACAACTGCGTCAAATTTTTCAACGTGGAAAGATTTTCTATTTTCTAAAACAATATAATAGACAGAGGACTGTCAACTGTGCGCTTGTTGCTTTCAAACATCCGTTGAATGAATGAACGAAGCATGAATGTAAAACATACTATTTCACAGCACATTGCACAATCTGCCACTCCAGTGTAGCAATTGCTATAGGCAAGGAAGCACAACGAAGACAGCTGCGCATTGCGCCAAACATAGCAACTGCCGATTGTTGAGTGGCACCTTCTTCTGGTACGCTAATCTGCATGCTTATAAAATCTTACTCGAATCCGGTTGTCTCCTAGTTCCAATATGTTGAGCAAAGTGAAATGTTGCAGATTTTCGATGAGCGTTATCTTGTTGTGCACAAAATAAACCTCACGCAGCTGTGTCAACGCCTCCAAGTTCTCGATTTTGCGCAATCGATTGTAGGACAGATCCAATTTTCTGCAATATTTTCAGAAAACACGTGGCTACGAACCCATATCCATACGAAATTGTTGACAGAGCGTATGAGGAGTTATGGGTTTTGGCAACCCTTGTTTTTATGCCGCGTTCAGATTAGTGTGTACGTTCGAGTTCGACGTACGCCCAGTCCGTGGCTGAGTTTCTTCGGGCGACGTTGAACGTACGTAGGTGCATACGTCGCTAATCTGAACGCGGCATTACTCCAAGCTTGTCAACTGATCCAAATTCTCAATTCTTGCAATCTGATTATTGTACAAATCCAAATCGCGAAGCGTAGTGAGAGAAGACAAGTTTTCTATCCTGGAAATGAGGTTGGTACGAAGACACAGCTCCTGTAGTAAAAAAATAACATTTGTCTCTTCAAGAAAACAGTTTGTCTGTCAACGTTCAAAATACATACCACGTGTTTCACATAAACGCCTCACCTTCACAACAGATAGCACATCCAAAGCCCGTATTCGCTTGATTCGCGCATTTTCTAAGTTTACAACCTGAAACACACGCAACCACTTGTTAGCAGCCGAAACATCAAAGTCACGAGTTTACCCAGCTCTCTAGCCTGGGTGAACTCGTAACTTTGACGTTTCGACTGGTAGTAAGAGCGAAACCTACTTATTTACCTCAGCAGTGGGATCGAGTTCCGAAATCCAAGAATCGTCCAAATCCTCCATCACTCCTCCGTTTTCTTCTGCAGCCCCTGGTTCGCTCTCAGGATCCGACATCGGCCGATTATCAGTCATCATTACATCGGTGGGTCCAAAACAGCAGGCTGGAAGGAAGAGCTCGACAGCTGACAGATAATTGAATCACCGAAAAAAGTGGGAAGGTCAGTGTTTCTGCGTTTTGTCCTGTGGTCTGTCGTCTGTGAGTTGATTCTTTTTCAGCTTTCTTCTTCCCTTCTTCTACTATATTTCACGAAATTTCACTATTTTGCAATTTTTGTGTACAGTTTTCTCATTCTTTACCCATTCGCAAGTATGCAGTCTTTACTGCCTGGAGGTAAAAAATGATTACAATAATAACAAGAATAAGCAATACGAGCAGTATTTCAGATCCCGAAAATTTTAAGCCTATCCTGATAACAATGACGACCTACACTAAAATGATAATTATGAAGTACTGAGCCATATCAACGCCAGGAATTATTCCTGTCAACGCAATGAGATTGCGTAAAAGAACGTCATATCGGAAAATTTCCGCTAAGTTACTGTACCGATGGGTCAGCTCAGCTGACTATAGTCTGGCCAATAGCAGTTGGCACCTGAACTCAAGGCGCATTGCGTAAAATAGATTTACAAATGCGGATTTCTGTCCACGCTTCGTGTACTCCTATTTAGCAGAAGTACATGAAAACTACGCAAATCATTTGCAAGAATTTCATTTCCTTTTCATTTGCAAGAATCAGGCGGTTCAAGTTGGTCGTATGTATCGTATTCGTAGCCCAAGGTTGTTTCCCAAGCATTAGTGTGGAAGAAAAAACAATGCACCTTGTGAGTGAACGCTATTTTGATACACACTTCACAGCTCGACAGTTTGTGTACAGTACATGCATTGCATACATTACGTACGTACAGTAGATGCAGTAAAGTACGAGTGGTGCGTTCGCGTTGCCGTGAAATTGAATAGCAGGCCACAGTTTTCGCGTGTATGACAGTACAAACCGACGCAGGCAACCCGCAGGCACAGAACACGGAATCGGCGATATCAGAATAAATAAAATAGAACTTTGCGGCCACTACAGTAGGTTTCGAATGTTGATAATGTACGTATACCTACCTACAGTACGTACACACATACACACAAGGGACACAATCAAACTCGGAAATATGGACAACGCACAATACCACGTGGCCACTTCTTTGTCTTTACAGTGTA
This sequence comes from Epsilonema sp. ZAB3_2, assembly GCA_030247985.1. NCBI lineage: Eukaryota > Metazoa > Nematoda > Chromadorea > Desmodorida > Epsilonematidae > Epsilonema > Epsilonema sp. ZAB3_2. Next base: position 21,989 of record JASAMW010003716.1, read on the forward strand.
AATCGTTACAGAGCCCTACTCTATTGTGGCCGATTTCCTAGTGTTGTTTTAAAGTTTGGTAACAAGTTGCCTGCCAGTACGTATGTATGTATGTACAGTACGTCGCGTTGTATAGTATCAGAAAAACAGTCTTAAAACCTTGCAGTTAACCTGTTGATTGCTGAAAGTCAACCCCAAGCCACGCAGCTTATCTTGCAATAAAGAATTAGTGAAAAAGATGAAGTTCGAGTATGCCGTCACGCTATCTTTTGTTTTATTCCTTATCGCGGCCATTGCCCTACGTATTCAGAAATCAACCAAATACGAAACGTCGACATCAGTCAAGGACACTTCCGGCTGTAACTGCGACACGCAATCAATTATTCGCACCCTAATCAGAGGTCCGGCGGTTCGACCAATAGCAAGCACTAGTAAACGAGTAGAACAGCAACTTAGACCTGCGCCAACGCCTACCACCAATGGAAAACAATTGGACCAACCACCTCCGGTGCCACAAGTGGTTCAAACTGACCACAAGCCACTGGGCACACACCATTGGGGCCATCGAAGCGGCATGGCACATGATGGTCAGCACAGCAGAGGATTACCAGACGGCGACGTAAGACAGCTCACCCGTGCAGACCTGGGCATGCAGAGCACGAACTACTGTCAGAAATTGAAGATGGTCATTGGACTAAGCCAAGAGTTCTTGAATGATACCCTGCTTAGTGGCAAGTCGGGCAAATGCTTCCTTAGCGAATTGGAGAGCAAAATTAGGCCGTTTCTTATCAGTCTTGAGGATGAGCTAACTCTAGTGGAAATGGCGATCACCAGGAACTTGGACGAATGCCAAGTTACGGATCCGCGAGTCACATGGCTTCTCGTCTACTACAACAAATATCTGCTGAAGCTGCGGCGCGCTCTGGAAGGAGTTAACGACATGTACGATGAGCTGGAGCTATTTTCTAGGGAAAGAAAGCTACAGAAAAGTTCGTCCGAAGTTGAAGCGGAAATTAGCAACTACCGACATAAGCTCAATCTGAATTTGCATCTGGTCATCGAAGCAGAAAACGACATCCTAATGGAAAGGTCGAGACAAGACACCTTTTACAATCAGCAATAATTATTGTCCCAGTGATCTCTATCAAAATCTTTCTATCCGTCAACGTCAATTCCATTTTCTCGTACAAAAGACCGACCCATGTACGTACAGTAAACGAAAATTAGCAATGGTTCTGCACAGTGCAATCTACTTTTAAAATAAAAGCAATGCAAGGCAAAAGTAAAAATATGAACAAATTCAGTCAAACTTCATCGTGCAAAAATCAAAACATATTGCGATCAATATCAACCGCTTCATGTTCAATATCAAATGGTGGGATCAAGAGCGAAATTCTATCTAAAGTTTCCAAATGCTATTTGCGATGAAAACAACGGGACTTACGAAATTTGGATTTTGAAGCTACATACGTACCTCTTCAGTCTTGTGCCATCCATCCTAATCTATAGAAGAGAAACGGTATGTACGTACCTAGCTAGCAGGCAAATTATTATTGCTATTTTCAGGGGTCCCTTGCTAATTTTGTATCATTCCGAAGCCTTTGAGCAACAGCAAGTTGCTCCCTTGAGTTTTTGATCCTGCATCTTCAACTTGTGCCAAAGCCGTCGATTCAGTTTCTTCAAATCGTCGATTTCCTTCTGCTGCCTGCGACAAGTTACTTTCAGCATTTCCACGTCTTTTTCTATCTCCTCGGTCCGGTTATTTCCGCCGCCGCCGCTTCCGTTAGTCTCAGTGGTGACGGTCGTACTTTCGCTGGTCCCCAAACTTGCTGCCGCGTTGACGAAGCGAATTCTGCCCACCGTTTCCATTCGTCGTAGCTCTTCGATATCCGGTTCGATCTTATCTCGAAAATGTTCTACCGCCATCTTCGTCAAGTCTCGAATCTCGTTGAGTAACTCCGATCTCTCCTTCGGTGCATTTCGCATCCGAATACACAAGTCCAAATGGCGCAAGGTGGCCCAAATATGATCCAACAAAGAGCCGGGATAGAAGCAGCAGTACTGTTCACGAATTACGTCTTCGAAGTGGACGCGTAACAGGTCCAGATAGGACCCGAGGGCGACAAGGATGGAATTGTGAGGGTAAAAGGGATGGGTCTTTTGGATAGATTCTCGCTTGGGAAGAAGATGTCGAAGCTTCTCCGATAAACGAACGTAGAAAGCGTAGGCCCTGTGAAAGCTCGAACTCAGCAGACTTGATCCAAGTCCGTGCATCAAGCGGCTAGCCTACAGTGCAACACATAAAAACCTACCGTAATCTCCATCCTTTGGTCTCGGTCGCTGCAAGCATGCTCAGCTTACCCTCCGTGCTTTGGCGATCTGATCATATGTCAAGCAGGCCAAAATTCTCTCCAAAACATCTGGCGGCAACTCTAGCAACTGCATCCTTACGCCCAGTGCCCTCTCAAGGTTCACGGTGTCCATATTTCCACTAGTACTTTATTCAACACAGTTTCGCTGACTGTTTGAGCAGTATAAAGGCAGCTAGCAGAAAAGTTTGAACATTACCACACAGGACGATACTGTAAAGCTAGAAATTTTCGGACGTACCTAATTTTCGGACTTCGGACAGACAATCTCCGTCCGAAATTAAAGTTGTCCGAATTTTTATATGTTAAAAAAATATTTCACAGGTATTTCAACGGTAGGCACCACGAATGATACGTACGTACAATACATAGCTCATAGCAGCAACAACTCATGTATTGCATACACAACACAGAGTAGAAGCTCAGTATTGTTCATTCTTGTACTTAGGTACAGTACGTACGTTACGCCGGGAACACCGTACGGTACTTACTGTACAATGACCTGGCCAGTACAGTACGTATGCGACAGCCAGAGCCTTGCGTCCGAAAATTAGGTAATATCCCATTATGCCGGATGATTTGTCGCGTTCTGCCGGGCCTGTCTCTTTATGCCGGAAATTCTGCCTCGTTATGCCGGACGCCAAAAAGTGTTGCGTTCTGCCGGATGTTGTCGCGATATGCCGGACCAGTCGTCTCGTTATGCCGGATCTAACCATTAAGCTTGTTGTCGCGATACGCCGGACCAGGCGTCTCTTTATGCCGGAAAAAATCTCGTTATGTCAAAGACAAAGACCTAGTTAGTTACCATGAATACAATAGCATCGATCGATGAACATACAGTACAGTATGTATGTAGGCCTATTAGTGTGTACTAGTACTGTACATATGTAACGTAGGCGCTCTTAGGCTTAGGCGCTTAGGTTTCTGCATGAGGTTAGGCTTAGGCGCTTAGGCTTGACCAGAGGCTTAGGCTTAGGGTGCATAAAAAGCGAACTGAATTTTAAAATGTCGCAGCGAAATGACCAGCAACGAAAGTTCTCACGACCATGTGACCAATTCTGGACTGGCAACGAACAAAGTGAGGCAGTTCTGCGTGGACAGCTGTGCCAAGGGTTGGCCAACTGCTGCTGGACTTGTGCTTTCACTATTGGTGCAGCAGGTATCTTTACCGGGTAAATTTTACCCGGTACCGGGACAATTTTGAGCCAGTAAAATTTACCGGCTTACCTTTTACCGCCTGGCCTTGCCGGTATTACCGGAGCCGGTAAAAATTTTTACCGCCGGTACCGGATTTTACCGCCTACCACCTTGCACTGCGAGTACCAGGTAAAAATTGATGGCTGTATTATATGATTGAGCTATTTCAAGCAAGTTTTTGTGCAGCAGTACTAAGTTCTCGATACTTTTTGTGAAATTTCACACCTTTTCTTTCTGTGCTTGTTTTGTTGGTGACTTTTTACGAACCCAAAGCACATGAACATCTAAACTAAATATCATTAGGATATTGCCTAGGTTTCATTTCATACCCTCGACATCCGCAATTGGCACGCAGGTTCCCTTGGCCATTGGGCCCAAAAACTTCTCAATCAAATGAACAAAAATTATTGGGAAGCAGGCTGTACGTATGTACAGATAGATGGAATTATTTTTTGGTTCATGTTTGTTTAGTACGTACGCACCTACATACCTATGCTTATGCATGCTGTGCGGTACGTACGCACTACGTAACGTAATTCGAGTTACGACCACCAATAAATTCGCTTGAAATTTTCTGAAAAAGGTAAAATTACCGGTTTACCGGGTAAAATGCCATGCAGCCGGTATGCACCAATACTTTCCAGCTGTCCACATGGACTGCCACACTTTGTGTTTGTGCACATCGACAACTTTGAAATTTTTTCAAACTGTCCACACTGATTTGGAATGTTCTAGTCTATGGAGCTTTTCGAGCTCAGATATCTTTTCTTTCTAGTCTTTTCTCATACATCCTTGGTATGAATGAGTACATACGGAACACATTCCGTTGTCTTCCATGAAATTTTCATCGGACTCAAACATTTCGATATCAGTTTGGACAATTTGAAAAAATCTCAAGCTGTTCACGACGGCTGTGTACAAAGTGTGGCAGTTCGATCGATGAACATGAACAAAGCTAGGCCTAGGCATAAAGCGACAAACTACCCGGCATAACAATACAGCATTCGGCATATCGCGACGCTCCGGCATAAAGAGATTTTGTCCGGCATAACGCTACAAACCTTCCGGCATATCGCGACAACGTCCGGCACAACGAGACTCCGGCATATCGCGACAACGTACGGCCTATCGCGACAGAGCCCGGCATAACGCTACACCCGGCATAATGGCACACAATCGAAAATTAGGTTGTCCGAAACCAGTTACCCCCCTGCTGTCCGAAATTTAAGTTCGTCCGAAAATTTCTAGCTTTACAGTATGCGAGCGAGCAATGTTCAAAGTGAGGGAACAAGGAAAATAAGCTGTAGCAATTTATGCAAGACAGGAATGTTTACGCAGGAGCCGAGCAAGCACCACCCATCTTGCTATCCGTTAAAGGCGCCGTGCTAAAAGCTCGCAATGGCACGTACGTTGCTGCTATTCGGTGCCCGGAGGGTCCAAAGCTGATACCTCGAGATGAGAGCCTATTGCTACACAAGTACTATGTCGGTAGCTGTTTTTAGCTCACTGGCGCACTCGTTGCCAACTGTACCTGCTCTTCCGCGCTTCCTCCCGAAACTTTTGAAAAATCAGCGGAAACAGCTGCAGACACTCTCGTAGTTGCAACCCTTTACATCATAGCAACATAAGGTACGCCGAAGATAAAATGACGCGTACATACAGTACGTACAATTATACATACGAGCACGTTGGTACAAGAAACAATGAAAACAGTTTAGCCAGAAATCTAATCTCCGACTACACAAACGTAACAAGTAAAGTACGTAACAACACAACATAAAACGTAGGAGGTGCTGATTGAGTGCGATGCATGGACCGCTTCAAAATATGGACCTCTTGAATTTTAGCATGGGATTACATAGCACACAAGGTCCAACTCCAATCCCGCATGGCATTTCCAGGACAACGCGCCATCATTCTCCATCCTTCGAACAGTACGTGTACGTACCTACCTAACCTACGCAGTGTATCCGGTAAAGTGTACGTACAAAATTTCTCCACCTGCTGCTATTATACAAACTTTAGTCTGGCCACTATAAGAGTTCGCTATGGCACTAGAGTCGTACTGCTTAGTTTGCATATACTTTTGCAGAATAGGAGTGCGTGAAGCATGGTTAGAATTCCGTATATGTCTTCTCATATTACACAACACGATTTGAGTTTCATAGCGAACTCTCAGTGGCCAGACTGTAATCCTTTCGTAACTTATTGTTTACAGGTAGGTACGAATGAATGTAACAAGTTGAGTTCGAATGTTCCGTTTAGACGTTGATGAGAATGATGAGAACTGTGACATTATCCCCGCTGCCTTTTCTTACGGCTTCGGCGGCTAACTGGCTGCAGATATGCTCCCAAATCGCTTGCTCTTCCGTCTTATTTTCAGCCACAGCGGTCTCCAGCAATTTCTTATTCTGTATGCAAGCAATTCAAAATCAAAATAGCCAGGGGAAGATTAGGTATTGGGTTTTTGTGATTGACTTATGTGTAGGTAGGCTGGCAACGAACTTGCAGCTAATAGTTAGCGTACTATTGTAGAGTTCCAGGTTCCCGAATTCCTACAGGAGGAAAGCACGAACCAGAACCCCACGGGAACACACGCTGAGTTCTTTATTCCCGTCAGCTACTGATGAACCAGCCACACGCCCGACGTCAACTTTCGGGATCAACCAGCTCTGAAGTCGGCCACGTCCTTGGATTCCGCAAAGGAAGAGGCAGCTGGACGGAGTCAGCAACAACTGAGGAGAACGGTACAGCGCAAAGAAGGTAAGGTCTCAGCTAGAAGCTGTGCCTCGCCCTCTCGGCACTAATGCTCTCGCTGCAGTCGTGGTACGTATATCCGTCCTACTGTAGGCGAAGGATGGAAAGGCGTGTAGAACTAACCCACACCCATCCGTCCCTCAAGCCGTCGGCAGGTCAGCAAGGAGCAGTCAGCAGAGAGTTCGGAAGTCAAGCAAGACGGACGAAAGGAACAAGAATGAAGTTAGCGGTGCAGTACGGTGTACGGTAAGAAATGATGAATAAAATGCAGGGCAGTACGTACGAGTTTATACGGCGATAAAAGAAACATACGTACGCACGGCAGGCAGCAGCATGGATGAGAAGACAAGAGAGCAACTCAAAAGAAACAGACAAGACACTGAAGAAATTAGTCGGAGAGCTCGTATTTATATGTACATATGTGCAGATCACTGATTGGCTGGCGGCGGCTCGCGTCGGGTTTCTTGTGTCGCGTCAGCTCGGTGCATTTGCATTAGGCAGGTTTAAGTCTTATCTGCATACGTAGGATATTTGCAGGCGCCGTAGCCTCTGGAAATGCAGATTCTCTACATGGTTCCCAGGGGAAAGGCGATCCCACGCGCCGTTCGAACCCGGGCCGCACTCCATCTCTGCAGCTGATGGGGGACCAGAATCCGATGCTGAAGCAGCGACGATGTGGGCAACCGCAGTATAGGACATACTGTCCTCCTTCAGTTGCACACAGCAGAGTCGATTGCAGTCACAGGGCAGCTGGCCATTCTGCCTACAACTGTCTGCTATACCTGACTAGGTCAGTACACCAGCTCAGTACCTACATGTATGTACCTATTAGTACCTATACATAGTAGTAAACAGCTCTACCTACCTGATGTATGCACATACAGTACATACTTGAACTTGTAAGTACCAAGTAAAAAAGCTAGTAAAAGTCAGCTAAACTAGCTACTACTGCCTGGGCGTCTACATACACAGACCTATGTATGGCAAACAACAAGAAAAATTCGCCAGGTTACTGTAAGGCAAAAACACAAAACTGCACCAATTCAGGTAAGAAACCACAAGTGAGAAACAGTTCTCAACAAAAGAAAAAGGTGGCTATGTACATTGGGCAGCATCAATCAAAGAACTGAAACAAAACAAACCAGAAAAACTAGTAAACATGTGCACGCGCGCCAAAAACATAATGTGGTAGCTATACAACAATTATTGATGGGTCACGCCTTTTTCATACAAATATCGTGTGCCGTATAAAATATATATGGTGGATGGGTCAAACCTGACAAGATTACATGCCCAAATATGTGATAACCTCAAAATAAAATCAGGTTATGCAATACACACACAAGACACGCACACATACCCAAACAATAAAATGCACACACATATAATACACGCATAATATACACACACATGCACAGCAATAATATTATTCACACAATGCACCAGCATAAAAGAAATACATGAATTACAGGCACAAAATACAAGCATAAAATATAAGCACAATGCACACAACATTACAAGCACAAAATTGGGCAAAGTCATTGCACAATGTACAGGCAGCTAATTTTACTTACAATAAATAACTATGCTAGTAAAATAAACAATGCAATTGTGCTCAGGTTAGCTTAGTGCCTATGCCTATTCAGCTCAAATGGACGGTTTCTTTTTCCAGGTGTGCAGCTAAGTTTCTCATGTTCAAGGCTGCAAAGCAGCTTCCATTTGGACGGCATTTCCTTCCAGTGCCCTGCCAGCAGCTTTCTTCCTGAGATTCCTCCTCTTCTTAGTCTTCTTATTCTTGTTGGTGGTACAGGAGGTCGACTTCTCAGATTGTCCATGGCTTCTGGACATGGCAGCTGACTGGCTCATCTCCTCCATGCTCTCCTTTGCAGCCGCAGCCACAGCAATAGCAGCTTCAGCAGCTAGGGGCAGTAGTGAAGTTGGCACACTGGTGGTTTTCATCTTCTCTTGCAGATGTGGTGCAGATGGTATTGCAGTCTTCTGTACCAGCTCGTTCATCCAGACATCCCAGGGAAGGTACACCCTCCCACAGTGGTCAGCTGATGGTGGCAGAAATTCCTGGATCTTCTTTGGATTTGCCACTGGGGATTCGATGTTGGCAGTGGAGAACTGAGTGGCCAGGGCAGGTGGCACCCAGCCTGACAGGACTCCTGGAGCTGGAAATTCAAAGGCGGCGGTGAGGGAAGTGGCGCCAGGCCGCGGCTTCAAATGAGCCTCAGCCTTAGCCTTTCCCTTGGCCGCATTTCTCATCGATCGACTGTTCGAAGTTGCAGGATCAAGACCAGGATCAGGGACTGCAGTGGTGGCAGGTATTTTCCCCCCCTTCCCCCTCAGGAAAAGGAGATGGCCCACCATCTTCGGTAGAACAACTGACAGCAGAAGTAAAGTCAGCTGTTGCCCTACTCTGCAGGAAGGAAGGTAGCAGCGTGGGACGGGTGCTATCCCTAAGGGCACTCCCACCCCAGGCCGCACCTGCAGACCTGGTTCCAGAAGCTAAGCTCCCGAAAAGGGCTGGAAATCTTCTGTCTTTCAGCAGCTCCTGATCTGTTGACCCTTTGCAGTTCTGAATGATGGGATGCAGCATACCCAGCACAGCTGTTGGCTGGACGATGGTTGGAAGAATGCCAACTGAGATAGGAGATAGTCTAGTAGATAGTGGCCTAGCAGTCTTCTCATTGGTAGGAGGAGTCATAACAGAAGGTTGAGACTCAACTCCTTCTGCTGCTAGTTGATTCTCTGGTTCCTGCTGCAAACTATCCCTTAAAACCGCGCAAGGCACAATGTGTGTTCGCACAGTTTCAAGGTCTGCTTGTCCTGCAAAAGCAGCATGCTCATGCAGTGTCAGGATGAAGTCGTCAGCTCCCATTTCCTTTGCCGCTTTCACAGCATAGGAGCTCTGTTGGTAAGTTGGTAGAGATCGCGATGGTCGTCTAGTCACACGTACAGCAGTGTTCGCCTGGTAGCCTGGTGGTTTCAGGCAGTCAGCGCTCCGGAAGACAGGCTGTCCATCTGGTGTCAGCAGCTCGAAGCCCAGTGCGATGAGGGCGGAACTTCCCAGCAGCAACCTGGTTCTGGCTCTGGGGTGGTCATCCACCAAGCACCGCACTTCAGTATGGAGATTCCCATTCTGGTACATGATTGGCAAGCGGACTTCTTTCCGGTAGATGTCTTCAGTTATTGGCCCAGCAATGCCCATCACCTGGCCAAGGTAAGCTTTTTGTCGGCCTGCAAGCTCCTGTTTGCTCATGTAGCCCTGTTGAACAAGATCCTGGACAAGAGCTCTGCTGACAATTGACAGTGTTGCTCCTGTATCCAGTACAGCTTCTTCTTTCATCCCAGCCACATCCATCACAGCAACAATTGTGGGCCCACGATCTGGTGCCACCTTGGCAGGCGGATAGAACACTGGCATGTCGCCCTGTGGAGTGATCAGCGACACGTAACCAGGTCCATCTGGTGGTGGGGCAGGCTTGACATAGGAGTGACCAGGAGTGAATCGATGGAACTCCCACAGATCTTCATCACTGTCATTTTGCAGTTCTTTCAGGTCTTCATGCATGACAGAGATGTGCACTGGAGAGTCAGCTGGTGGTTGTTCAGCAGCATGGCAACTGGTAGAGGTGGGTCGCTTGCATCCAGCAGAGGTTGCAAAATGGACAGAGGTGGGACCTCGCGGGCAACTAGCCGCTCGTTCCTCCTCATCATGCAACTTTTTCTCCACACTGGACTGTTGTCTGATGGATGAGTGGTAGGAATGGCCTAAACCATCCCTTGTCTTCTGGTGGCTGAATTTGTCTCTGCTGTTGCGGTGTGAATAGTCGGTTATGTCTCCATCATACGCCGTTCGAATCAGGGTTTGTACCCCTCTCCGAAATTGAGAAAGTCCCTTAGAGGAATGATTGCGATTTTCCTCTCTGCATTGACATCTTGAGCAGCGGTTGCAGTCATCATTGTACTGAGGCTCCTGAGCTGGATGGTCATCGTCTTCTCTGGGCTGGTGGTTGGAGTCATAGTCGTCTCGCGAAGACCGTGATCTCAGATCGCCTTCTCTTGCAGCTTCCCAACCTGTCAAGACAGCTTGCAGGTCAGTCAAGGTCTTCACATGGCGGTAGTCTGTTAGCACCTTCATCCGCCAATCTTCTGGAAGAAGCCACAGGAGACGATCGTAGCCATTGGTTTCCCGCTCCCATTTGGACGAATCCGGTCGGGCTCGGAAGACGGCTTCACGCACCCTCTGGGCAAGACTGAGGATAGACTCTCCATCCCGCCACTTTAGTAGGTTCAAGTCAGTGGACGCGTTAACGTACTCACCTGAACCTACTACAAGGCGCAGGAGACGATGGCGCAGCTCTTCATAGGTGATAGTCGGCTCTTCCATGATGAATGTAGTATAGAGTCGGCGTATCACTCCACCGAGGAATTTGCCCAGTTGTGAAACCCATAGGGCCTCACTCTTCCAGTGATGAGCAGCATACTCTTCATAGAGCGAGAAGAAGTACATCACCTCGATGACGGACCAATCTTCATCACTCCAGATGTCAGGTTTGCTCACTTTGGGATTGTTATTGTTGTTGCAGTTGTTGCAATTGTTGTTGCAGGTGTTTTGGCATGAACCTTGGCCATCAGCTGGGGCATTAGCTGAACGATTGCCCCTTGGGTCAGTAGGCCAGGGATTGCCCGGCGGACCATCTGGTGGTCCACCCGGTGGTCCATCTGGTGGTCCTGACCCGTCTGGCTGACGTGGCCACTGCACTGGTGGTCCTCTCCGGTCATCTCTGGAGCTGTTGCCATTACCACCGTCTCGTCCACCCACCGTAAGAAAGTTAATTCTCTCAGTGGGAGGATAGACTGAATGTGGGTAGTAAGGCAACTGCTGCTGCTGGCCATCGATGATTAGGCCAGCCGTTCCCTGACCCAGAGCTGGAATGGTTGGGGCAAGCGATGGTCTGCCCCTCTGGATGTGAGGTCTTTCTGCACCTTGTCCTACCACCGCAGGAAAGCGAATTCCTTCAGTGGAGGGACAGACAGAGTCTGGGTGGTGTGGTGGCTGCTGCTGGTCATTGGCGATGAGACCAGCTGTTCCCTGGGCCAGTGTTGGCACAGGTGAGACCGCAGGTGGCTGTCTTCGCTGAATGTGTGGTAGCACAGCCGGAGCAGTCTGCAGCAGCTTTGGCAGCTCAGGTTCCTGGCCATTGATGCCTAAACCAGCACCATCAGTTCGTATGGCCATCATCTGAAAATTTTGCAGGTTTCCAGTGGTCATTGGAGGCAAGCCAAGACTGCGTCGCTGGAAGTTGCAGAGGGCGAGCGTCTCAGCTGCAGTGGGACCAATGGAGCTGTGTTGCTGAACTCCTGGAATCCTTGCAAGTTCGATGGGTCGAGGGCGAAAACCAGATGTTGCAGCAGCTGTGGTAGCAATTGGCTGCTGGAAATGGACAGTTCTGGCAAGATGGTCGATGTTGACAGCTGTGTTCACAGTCGACTGCACACTGTTGGGTCGTACATCAGTGGCCACGTACGGCGGCGTCTCTTTAGAAGGGACACCGGCGGTGCCCACCGGCAGCAGAGTAGGACTGGCTGGCAGGCCCATGACCATATCAACCAGTTGCTGATGTTCTTTCAGGCGGCGTCGAATGTGATTACAGTTCTGTTCAATCCAGCAGATGGCCTCAGCATCGCCGGATTTGGCCAACTGCATGATCTTCAACACCTCAGCATCTTCAATGTCCAAGTTCGATGGGCTTAATCGCCCACAGACTCCTTGAGAATTGCCAGTTGGTAGTGGCGAAGGCTGGCTGAAACCGTTGATCGCATCGTCCGTGGCGGTACCCGCTGCACCGGTCAAGGGGCTAAAAGCTCCGACCTGTGAGGTGTACGCTGCAGACGTTCGACTCATCTGCTGGGGCAGCGCGGAGGCTGAAAAGACACCTAAGTGTGGCAGAGGCTGCCGCGCTTTCGGTGTTACGTAAGCATGCATGTACGACGTGCTATTAGGTACATATGCACTAGCACTAGCATTAGGCACAGATGCATAAGTAGAACTAGGAACAAGTGAAACAGTAGGTACAACAGGATTATGTACAAAAGCAGAGTTATCAAAAGGACTATGATAAGACTGATGAGTTGCTGGTCTTCTTGGGTCAAAACCAACAGAAGTTGTCGTCATCCATGGCAGCTGTTTGTTGGTTCCTGCAGTACCAACAGTTGCGTGATGAGTACTAGTAGTAGCAGTGGTAGCACCGGGAACATTGGTAGAAATATTGCCCGTCTGCGACATGTCCGTGTTTTCTGCTGTATTGCAGGTAGCTTCGCCGCCGTCGGATTTGGGACAGGATTCAAGTGGACTCAATCCCGCCTAATCCAATCCTTTCGCCCCAGTGCCTTCGACGGATGCAGAGTCGTCAGGCCAAGGCGGAGAGAGCTTCCCACTCTTTGGCGAGTTATTGATCACTGCGGATGGATCCGGTCCACAGTGCCCGATGTGACGTTGTCAGCTCGACGTGCAGAGGCGGGGACAGCAGAAGCGTCTGGAAATCTCGCCGGTAAGCTCCAAATGTAGAGTTCCAGGTTCCCGAATTCCTACAGGAGGAAAGCACGAACCAGAACCCCACGGGAACACACGCTGAGTTCTTTATTCCCGTCAGCTACTGATGAACCAGCCACACGCCCGACGTCAACTTTCGGGATCAACCAGCTCTGAAGTCGGCCACGTCCTTGGATTCCGCAAAGGAAGAGGCAGCTGGACGGAGTCAGCAACAACTGAGGAGAACGGTACAGCGCAAAGAAGGTAAGGTCTCAGCTAGAAGCTGTGCCTCGCCCTCTCGGCACTAATGCTCTCGCTGCAGTCGTGGTACGTATATCCGTCCTACTGTAGGCGAAGGATGGAAAGGCGTGTAGAACTAACCCACACCCATCCGTCCCTCAAGCCGTCGGCAGGTCAGCAAGGAGCAGTCAGCAGAGAGTTCGGAAGTCAAGCAAGACGGACGAAAGGAACAAGAATGAAGTTAGCGGTGCAGTACGGTGTACGGTAAGAAATGATGAATAAAATGCAGGGCAGTACGTACGAGTTTATACGGCGATAAAAGAAACATACGTACGCACGGCAGGCAGCAGCATGGATGAGAAGACAAGAGAGCAACTCAAAAGAAACAGACAAGACACTGAAGAAATTAGTCGGAGAGCTCGTATTTATATGTACATATGTGCAGATCACTGATTGGCTGGCGGCGGCTCGCGTCGGGTTTCTTGTGTCGCGTCAGCTCGGTGCATTTGCATTAGGCAGGTTTAAGTCTTATCTGCATACGTAGGATATTTGCAGGCGCCGTAGCCTCTGGAAATGCAGATTCTCTACATATGGGTAAACCCGGACACGGGGTAAACCCGCACACCTAAGCTTTTCTGAACTTGCCGCTTCAGGAAATGAACTTGGTTGCTCATTTGAAAGAGGAGAGTTCAAGTAATCGATGGGTAGAATACTTGTCTCAATCGGTCGCATGGTTGCTGAGATATACAAGGTGTCAGAGTTTACCCCCGTGTCCGGGTTTACCCCACACTACCCTACGTATGTATTACCAACCATTGAACAAATCAGTACTGACCCAGCCCATGCAGCACCGTTTGCGTATGTACTGTAAGCGAGCGGCAAATTAAAATGCTCCAAGTTTTAAACTACCAGATTTCTAAGCGCAAGTGTTGTTACCACTTTTGCAGTGTCCAATGTTTTCTGCACAAATTCCAGGACTTCCTGATTGGAAAAAGCGTTCCACAGACCATCACACGCAATTACCATGTACCTACAGGACACATAAACAGAGGATAGTGACTCATTCACATTGAAAGGAACTTCGGTGTACGTCCGGCGCACCCATGGCTGTCCATGCCTTTGTGAGTGTCGAGCCATGAACACGCCGAACGTACACCCAACGCATGTCACCGAAGGCTCCCATGTGAATTGGTCATCAAACATACGTAAAATTATTGTAACTCCGTGCTTAAAAGTGTGCACTACTGTGCCCATAGCCGTACGTACACAGCACAGAGGCCTACACAACACATACTACACTACCTGTCATTTTCGGTGAGTGTGCACTTTTTCACGTCTGGAATGCAGGTGACGCCGTGTTTCTTGTATTGTCCGTCACCAATGGAACGAGACACTTCCAGCATACCCAAAATCCTACCATCCCTGCAACGTCTGTTCGTATAGGATATGGCTGTTTCTCGACACGTACAACAGGATGTTGCTAAGTTGTAATTGTACGTAACGTACGTACTTGACAATGCCTCCAGCCTTCTCAATGCGAGCTCTTTCCTCAAACACTTGCGGATTATGGTCTTTGGTCAGTATCAAGGCTACTTCTTTGTTTTCCTCCGGTTTTCGACGACACAGAATTGCCTAAAAACAACAGGTTTCTGTAACGTTGGACAAGGCAGGGGGTAATAAAGTCGGACACTTGAGTTTTTTCCTCTGTCACCAATACAACTTAGGGTCGCTGTTTGTTTTGGTCACGAGTATAGTCGACATTACCACTTCCGTAGCGTTTTTGACCGCTTTGCTTTACGTTGGCTGGATTATAGTCTGGCCAATAGCAGTTGGCACCTGAACTCAAGGCGCATTGCGTAAAATAGATTTACAAATGCGGATTTCTGTCCACGCTTCGTGTACTCCTATTTATCAGAAGTACATGCAAACTACGCAACTCGCCTTGAGTCCAGGTGCCAACTGCTATTGGCCAGACTGATCATGTCGACTATAGTGTGATACTTTTTAACCCCCTTCGTAATCCCAGGCGTCCGCCTGTCCGTAGCCACTCGGCAAACCCCGTCCGTAGACGGGGCAACCCCCGTCCGTAGACGGGGCAACCCCCGTCCGTAGACGGGGCAACCCCCGTCCGTAGACGGTGCAACCCCCGTCCGTAGACGGGGTGGGTTTGCCGGGTGGCTACGGACAGGCGGACGCCTGGGATTACGAAGGGGGTTAACTACTAGTACCTACCCGGCTGTCCCCGATATTCGCGACGAACGCCGATTTTCCCAGCACAAGAATCGTAGTCGCCGTTGTTCCGTCTTTCAACACAGGCTTCCTATAGCATCAATATCTCTTCTCCCAATTGCCGGCTGTCTATTATTGCACATGCCCTGTGTTCACTGACACTCCGAGGGGTGACAGACCCCGTTCGCAATTCCTGTCCCTAGGCACATACACTTTAGTCGCCTCACTCAGGAATCCCTCGTCCGTCTCCTTGTAACTCTCCATGAAAGTCCGTTTCATTTGTTGCTCTATCGCCTTCACATCAGTGGCAGCTGCACAAATAACAGCAGATTCACTCATATTACACTTCATTAAAAGTATGCACCCGCGAAAGCAAGTAAAAATGTAGGCTACATTGACGGCACACCTTTTGGAAGTCTCTTGGCCAAATTTATGTGAAGGTGTTCTGACGCGTATTTCGACGCCTTTCCACCGTTATGCCCGTCATACACGGCATAAAACGATGTTGCCACGCTAAACATACCAAAAATAAACTTAAAAACTGCACAATTTCAATAAAAAATAAACATACTATACGCAAGCCTAGCATTAGTCTGACCTGTCCATTGCATAAAACTCGGAGAATTCATCAATGATCAGGTGCTGATCTTGCATCTCTTCTCGTTCACCCTTTCTGTACGAATAATAGCCACGCAAACCCATTCTTTCCTTAGCACCTAAAAAAGTAAGCACTGCACTACGCACAACACAGGTACAAGTCAGGCCGACAACAAACAAAACACTGTTCAGGATATTGGAAAGACGCCAACCTTGAAGCTTCGCTTTCTTGGTAGATTCATCTTCTGCTACATTATTGCAGGTATCGGCAGGTGTTGAACGCTTTTTAGAGCTTCCTGCATCGCTATTATTTGTCGTTCCGTTGCCAATACTTCCATACAGATTATCCATTATCAGTAGCCCGCTTGCGAAAAATAGCGTGTGGAATCAATCAATCAGGATCCAGGCAATCGGATATGAGCTAAATTTTGTAAATTTTTCTTGTCTGTCCGTTTCGTTTGCAAGGAAGGACTTTTTTGACTTGTGTTGCTGTGCCGTCCTCCTCGTCCCGTAGTATAATTATTTGGCCACATCTCATTTTCTTGCCCAAACAATAGACGAAAAAGTACGGGCTGTGTCCAGAGCATGGAAAGGAAACGAAAAGAAAGAAACAAAGAAAGGAAAGAAAAAGGAAAGGAGCGGACGTCCAAGGAAAGAGAGCAAAACCATGGATGCTCTAGCGAGCTACGGAAGCGGAAGTGACTCAGAACAAGAGGAAGAAGCATCGAAAGCTCAGCTTAGTTCACGAAAGTCCGGTATGTACGTATCTCATAGCAAGATAAGTCGAATCCACCTTTGTCCCATGATTTAGATCAGCCGGTCGATGTGATCACGTGATCGGCGTCCCGAAGCAGCGAAAGAAGACTATTGTACGTACATACGCGCGTTGCGTCTTCGTATTTACTACGTGCATACCGTAGTCTTCCTTCGTTCGCTTCAGGACACCGATTACGTGATCACATCGACCGGCTAATCTAATTCATGGGACAAAGGTTGATGTTGTGTTAGCGATTTCGCTACGTACGGACGTGCTACACCAGTACGGTACTAACTAGGGTATTTATTTTCTAGGCTCACGTAGCGACCAGAGACAGAATCAGGAAACTGAGACGACGGAAGAAAGCGAAGGGAATTTGGTTGGTGTTCAGCGACACGACTGGGAAATCGCCGAAGCCCCGCCGAAACCTCCTCCTGCCGTTGTCACTGCCAAACGCAAAGCTCCCGTCAAGATTTTCTTGCCAGAAATTTCCGGCGACACTTCTTCCTCCGACTCAGACGATGATGAAACTGATACGAAAAGAAAACGGCGCGCCGCGAAAAAGCCCGAAATCCATTACGATAACAAGCTTCTCGCCATGTTACCCACGCCTAATGCCCCTTCTGCCCTAAAGAGCGCTGCATCTAAACCCAAGATTATGCTTCCCGCGGCCCTAGCTCGTCCTAAACCCACCCCAAAACCTACCGTACCCACTAAACCACCCATTTCTGCGCCTAAACCCCTACCGAAAACTGAACTGTCTGCCAAGAAAGGTGTGGGAAAACAGGCGCAAAGAGACGACAGCGATTCTGATGACGATACGGCAGAAACGGCAGCCAATTTTCTCGGACTGGAAGCAGAGAAACCTGCGGCTGGCGAGGTGCAGGACGAGTTATTGTTCTATCCTACGGAAGATGATGATCAGCTAACAGCAGCAGGTGCTGGGAATGAGGAAAAGGAGAGAGTTTTCGGACCGGCGAAACCTCCGCCACGAAGCGAGCAAGACGACGGTGGGGAAGATGATCAACCGGGCCCTTCTTCGTCTATGCCCCACCCGTCTCAAATGTACAATTACGCGCATGGCGATCCGTACGCGAATGCGCTGAGCGATGAAGACGCGGCGCAGTTGATCTACCAGCGAGAGTATAGGCATTTGGGCATGAAACGTGAGGAAATGGAAGAGCCGGAAATCAGGGATATGCGCGTAGATGAGCAACTGGGTTCCAGCAGTACCATTCGGACGCAGCTGCTCAAGAATCTATCGGGACGCCCTCTGGTGGATCCCACCGTCAGCTTGGAAGAGAAGAGACGACGCGAGAAGGAGAAAGACCCCGGCGTCACTGCCAAGCGAAAACATCAGATCACCTATTTGGCCTTCATGGTATGCCTTCTTGGTTCTGTTACTCACTGCGTACGTAACATGGCAATAGCGTCCGAGGCCAGTAGTAGTGTACGTAAACTATAGTCTGGCCAATAGCAGTTGGCACTTGGACTCAAGGCGCGTTGCGTAAAATAGATTTACAAATGCGGATTTCTGTCCACGCTTCGGGTACTCCTATTTAGCAGAAGTACATGCAAACTACGCAATTCACCTTGAGTCCAAGTGCCAACTGCTATTGGCCATGGACTATAGTTCTAGGCATGTAAAGGCGAGTTTAACAAAAAGTCCCCGGAACGGTCCCTGGTGGGGTGCCTAGTCCGCAGCTGTGTCCGAAGGTAGCGGGTTCGATTCCCGTTCGGTCCAATTTCGCTTCCTCCTTTTTCGGGGCCCGGTTATCGCCAAACGGAACGCGGCACCTCGCAGTTCTTGTCAATAGTCCATTGCACGTGTGGCGAATAAACTCACGGTGACTGGACGGTTTCGGTTCTAGGTCCTGGATTATCCAAAAATATAAAGCAACGAACCAACCGTTGATATGTATGCGCGTTGAAGCATAGCCACATCAGTAAACTCACCGTGAGTTGGCTGCTCAGTGTGCAAGCGTATAGTACATTCGTATGTACGAAACATAACAGTACGGCATTGTCTTCTGAGTTTTTGCCCGTGCTCCTAAGTATCAGTATGAAATAAGAAGTAACGGATATACTGTATCTATCTGTGTGCATGTATTCCTATTCAACGGGCGCAGCTATTCCAGCACGGGCAACGACCCAAGGACACGCTGGTTGACGATGGATGGACCATAGTATTGTATGTATGCACAAATGGAACAATGCATGACGTATTTCAGGCCAAACAGCAAGAAGAACAACTCAAAGATCAGTGGGCCACCTCTCGACAATTCCGTCTTGCTGCTAGACAGAAATATGGTTTCTGAATCTGCTACTGTGTGGTTGGTTTCCGCTACTTTTGGTGATGAGAGATCTATTATGGAGCTACTATATGTGACTTTATCACTGATTGCACGGTACATACACCCTATGTGTATCCATGTGCTGTGCATACCTGTGTACCATTACCTAATTTTAGTGTGAAAGCATCATAATTCGAACTCTGGTGGTAGCCCAGGTTAGCCCTTTTATTGCTCGATAAATAAAGCTGTGTACGAAGGGGGTTGAAGACCGTATATATGCCTTTATTATACTTGTGTACAAGTTGTAATTGTAAGTAAACCTTTGCTTCAAGTTGAGACGAGTATTATGGCCAAAGAACGGGTGCATGTGCGCCATGCTTCCTGCCGTGTTGCATACTTATGTACGTACATAATACCTTGAACGTGAACCTATTTATTATTACGTATGTATCCATCGTGCAAAAGTGTTGATGGCGAATCGGAACTTTACAGGTGGGTGGTGCACTCAGAAACGGTCACGTATTATCATCTCTCACCTTCCCATCGTGGTTATGTCATCTCAAGTGTCATCTTCGAAAAGTCGCAGTGTGTCTCCTTTGAAGAGTCATCAGGAACAGCAGCGAGATCAGCGCTCTTCCTCATCCTCCGCTACCTACGTGTCGGCTTGCGGCAGTCTTTCGGTATCTCCACTTGCCACTAGCACGCCGCGTCATCTCACACCACCCTCATTCGCCGCTTACGATCGCGGCGACAACACGCCAACTCCTACCTCTCACTTTCCAGGATTCACACTTGCTAAGCGGCGTCTGGCAGATGAAAATGAAGAAGCAGACAGATCGAGGGAAGAAGAGGATGATGATGACGTTCCTATGGAGAATAGGGAGGTGGATGGTAGATT
This sequence comes from Epsilonema sp. ZAB3_2, assembly GCA_030247985.1. Lineage (NCBI taxonomy): Eukaryota > Metazoa > Nematoda > Chromadorea > Desmodorida > Epsilonematidae > Epsilonema > Epsilonema sp. ZAB3_2. Next base: position 41,847 of record JASAMW010003716.1, read on the forward strand.
GAAAGATGTGTCAAAGGAAAGGATGGGCATTGGTGAACGGGAAGAAGAAAGATCGAAGGAAGAGGATGAAATTAGCAGGATTGAAGACGAGAGATTGAAGGATGCTATTTCAAAGAGACATGTGAATGCTGGTGAAGAGGAAAAAACGCCCAGGGCCGCAGCAGCTGGATCGACAGGTCGGAAAGCTAAGGGAGCGTCTGGGAAAAAGAAACAGAAAATGGTCAAGAATGACGAGCAAGAAGAAGAGGCACCGACAAAGAGAAAGGCTAATAAAGGGGCGCCGAACAAAGGCGAAGAGATTGTTCAGTCTTCTCAGAAGAAAGCGAAGAAAAGTGATGAACGTCCCATGGCGCGAAAGTCGATGCAACCGTTTCCTGGAAGAGTGCTCAGGAGCGGACGAACAGTAGTGTATCAAGCGACCAGTTCGAAGGCCAGTCGACGCTCTATCGAAACGAGTACTGGTAATCTCGGGGAATTGCATGGAAATAGAGCCAAGGAACGGAATCAGGATGGAAGCACATCAGATGCGATAATGAAGAACCTGCTTCCAGCTGTGAATGGCAATGATGAAGTTGCAACGGGAAGCAGTATGGGGAAAAGGGGGCAAAGTGCAAGCGAGGAAAGCAGTGTTGAGGAACCTTCTGGAGCCGCCCTGAAAATGTTCGTGTCCATGCTAGACGAAGATTTCCCAGCAGAGGAGGGCAGTCGTGTGGAAAATGAAGAAATAGCGCAGGAGGTGACTGCTGTATTGGAAGAGCTGACAGACACAGTGGCGAGCCAACACATGGAACTGGAGGGAGTAGGAGCAAAAACGGCTGGAGACGGAGCAAATTCGTTGCAGCAAGGCATGGACGAAGAGATTCGCAATATGGAGATGGAAGTTGGCACTGGACATGGTGAGGCCGCCAGCAACATTGGAGAAGAAGAATCACGACAATATAGCGTTACGGGTGAGGAACAGCAGTTGAGCAACGAGAATATGGAAATTTCTGGAGAAGAAATGGCGAACACTAGAGGTGATGCAGCTGCACAATGTATGGATGAGGAGTTGGGGAAGAAAGTGGTGGAAGTTGCTGAAGATGAGACGGGAAAAAGCGGAGGCGATGAGGTGGGAAATGAGAAGATGCCAGGTTCTGAAGAGGGAGAAGGAAAAGAGGAAGAAGAAGATTTGGGAAGAGATGGGGAGGTAGGGACGAATGGCGAAGAAAAAGAAGAGGAGGTCGAAGAACACTGGAGGAAAGAAGACGGAGAGGAGCAGAGGAGGAGATCCGACTTTTTGCAGGTCTATCTATCTATTGCGTCTATAGTATGTACGGGTTATGAAGGCTCAAACTTTCTGACAGTAAATTTCCGGTTCTACTAATGAGAGCTAAACCCAGGCTCCAGGTTGAAGTGAGCATCCCACGAATGAGTTGTGGCACCATCGGAGAATTATTCACCTCTTACTTGCTTTTGCTTGTATTGCAGGAATTGACAAAAAATTCGGCGGAACCCTTGATGCCTTGGCCGGAATATTTCGCCATCGCTCGCCAACTGAATATTATCGTCTTTCCCAGCGCCCAAGCTCGTCAACTAAATATCGAAGCACCGGATGAAACGTCAAGTGCACGGGTTGACGCAGATACTCAGACAGAGTTGCAGCTGTGCGACAAGGAATTGAGACGGGATGAGGAAAAACTGCTCAATAGTGGAGCTTGCAAGAAGCTGGAACTTCTGCTCAATTTTCAACGTCACACGAAATAGGGCGAAGTTGTGCCGTGGGAAACCAATAATGATATACTTATATTGAACAATGACTCTGCCAGACACAATGCATTCAAGTTGTTGAGTTACTAGCGGATATGCTTTTCACTTTTCACCATTGTCACTTAGCCTACTCGGTGCGTTTTCCTTATTCGCTTCATCGTTTTTTTTTGTTTTATGGCATTTTTCACGTCAGTGCATACTCCACGAGTATGAGCTCTGTAGCACGTACGTAGTATCTGTACATTATGTTGTATAGTACAGTATGCTATCGCTACGGCTTATGTTGTGCTTTAGGCTGCCATGAGCATGAGCTGTTCGTTCACTTCTTTATCTTATCTTATCAGTTATTGTAGTAAAGATGGTAGCGATGTATTTGTTCGTTACTTGCAACTTCGGTGCGACGTGCAACTGGGTCGCTGTTTATTCTTGTGCATTACTAGTATAAAGTTTTTATAGCAATACAGATGGTATTACAACAAGAATCAAATCAAATGTCAGATAGTAGTACAAACTCGACAACCAAGTCTTATCACATCCGTTTGTTGAAGTTGTAGCCACTGGACTAGTGGTAGCAGTACTAGTTGTGGTGGTGGTGGTGGTAGTCGTAGTTGTAGTTGTGCTAGTAGTTGTAACATCAGGGTTTGGAATAGTTGCCAATGGCGGACATTTCGTGGGATATTTCACCGACTGACTGACCGGTCCAGTGTATTTCTTCACCTGATTGCTAGCTGTCCTATTGCTTAGATTCAGCTGTGGCTGACCGCGATAGTACACTGGCCCAGCCTGCCTGTGCGCGTCGACTTTGAGTTGATCTGTGGCCCATACGTAGCAGGAAACTCCATTTCCCCACTGCAGGACGTCAACGTAGCGAGCCTGAAAGTTGGAAGCATCCAACAGTGCACCATTGGCACCATTGACCATTGTGACGTTGGGAGCAGAACCAAATACGGCTATGCCAGCGTTACCAAAGGTTGCTGCCGCCAATATTTCCGTTGGATTCAGCATCATGTTTTGCATGCCACTATTGCCATTTGCTTCGATCAAGAAGGCTTGCACATTCCCGAATGGTTGCGTGGTGTACATGAGGCCACCATTGCCAGCATTTGTGAGGGTGCTGAGTCGACCATTACGTACGCCCACGTACACATCCATACGGCAGTTGCAGGCAATGCACAGATTTCCAGTGGTCAGAGTAAGTGTATTGTTTCCGACAATGCTAAGTTGAAGCAGTGGTTGAAGTTTGGCATTCGCTATCACTTGGACGCCATCTTGGGCACACGGAGATAAAATAACGTTGAAAGGAGACAGATTGTTGATGCCAGTGAAGTCGGCAAAGTTGTGATAGACGCTCTTAATGGGCCCGCCATCTCTGATACAAGTCACCTCGCTCTCCACTGACATTGCCAGGTGGAGTAGTAAGGAATAGGACCACCAAGTGAACATGTGCCACGATGAAAGATGTCGTTTCAAGGCGAATATCTTCACGAATAAACTTGACCAAGCTGGTATTTGAACGTTAGGTACTTTTCTTCTTATGAGTCACACATGTGCTGTTTATTAAAAGGGTAAAAGCAGTTGTCATCTGCCAAAAGCAGTTGAACGCAGTAATGCACATTGCACTGTACGTGCTACGTACGTATGTGCAGTGCAGTGTAACACCTGCACCAGTCCATGATTCCACACCTATGTGTACCTGACCTATGTTGGGTGTGACGTTTGTGGGTGTGACGATGTACAGCTTTTGATGCTTGTTTGCTGTTGCTTTTGAGCTCTTAGTACATGTAACGCCTAGCGTCATTGTCGCAAGGCGGTGAGGACCCGTCGTGTACATACGTGCGTACGTGTATACGCGTACGTGCGTTAGCCGTCCCCTAAATCGCATCAAAGTGGGCTGACTACTTGGACGCTTTTTCTTGGCACTTTGCACCAAACGATGACATGAATGCATGTGAGTCAAGGTTGACACATTTACGTATTTCACGTACCGTATCCTTATTCACAGATAAAGCGACCAAACGAACACTTCACGATTTTGGTAGTCACCAAATATAGCACTGCAAGATCATATGTATTCCTAGCACTGGAGAAACATGTTGACGATGGGTATATGGCAGAGGTTGACTCTCTGGATATTGAACTGGAACCAGAGTAGATGCTGATACAGATTCCAAAAGTCTTGATTCCATCCCCACCACGTGCGACTGTTCAGACATCCGTCTTTGTTCTGATCAGAAGCGTAGTAGACCACAGCAAACAGATGCTTCAACGTCGCCGTATCTTTGGCGTTCAAGGCGATATTCACATCGGAACAGTCGATGTGGCCATTACGGTCCAAATCAATGCTCTAAAATGAAAAATAGTTAGAAACATACCTACTAGATTGCTCCGGTTGCACTTGGTAGCCGGATCCTGCTCTACAATGTACAGTATCACAGTACGTACTGTACTGTACGTACATAATTATTGTACAATGAAATTATTCGCGAAAAGGGACTTTGCACGGATCCAGTACTATACATACGCGTCGGTTACGTAAGGTAGTACGTTACGTAGTATACTCACCTGCCAAAATGCTTCAAAATCCAGGGGACCACAGAGTAGTTTGTTGGAGTAATAATGACCAAATCCATTGTACCAAAAATATTCAGTGACTAAAAGATGACAAAAAGAAATATTGTCCGTTTCGCATGCGTGCTAGCTGTACTTGCTGCATGCGTTAGCTGCCATAAACTTTTCATTAGGTGACAATTCCGTACGCCCCATGTATGCACGGCTGCCAATGCCTTTGCTTTACGCCGAGCCATGGACAGCAGAGCGTACGCTGTCTTCGATGTGAATGATAGGTCAAAGACTACGGTAACCCAAAAATACATAGATCGTGTACATAAATGATAACACCGGAATGATTACCCATTTTATTGGCGAAGGTTCCTTGCGAAGTCATGGGACAGAACATGTTCTCCGGCACTTGGCGTACCAGTTCCTCGAATCTGGCGTGCCATATCTGACCCAGGTATTCAATGGCGTCGGCACAAAACTCTGGACTTTCACAGGACTCTGATAATCGGGGTAACTGTAGAAGAAATACAGCGATCAGCTGCCACATCCGCTGCTGATGACCGCACATGCTTCCATGCTGCACTGCCATCATCGTGGAATAATCCTGAGAAATCAGCGTTGAGGAGATCTTCCAGAGAAAAACGTGTCAACGGAGTCAAGGTCAATGTCAACGAGAACTGCAGAGAAAAAATGACATCTGGTCGCAAAAGCAGGAAGATGTGTGTCTAATGGCGATGACCATCCCATCCAATTGCTGACACGTCAAACAAACATCCTGATGCTCCCGTCATCGCAGGTTCAAATGACCATTCTGTGGACAAAAACTGATTGGTTTGACACAAAAACAAAACTACTCGATCGTCACAAAGTTTGATTGCAATAAAGGCGCAAGTAGGAGCGGATTGCGGTTCCCGTCAATGAACACAGTCGCCGCCATAAAAATCCGCAGCGCCGAACGTCAAATCGTCACTGATGCAGCAATAGTCGATATATCCGCAACAGATTCATATGATCAGTGTCTGTACTTGTTCCCTCCCAGTGTAGTGGACGTAGTTTTCTGCTTCCAGGTCACTGGATAAGAGGGATTATGTGAGAACCGATGACGGCTCCCCACCCCAACGACGGCTGCGATTCAAAATGATGCGCGCAGAAAAGGAGCGACTGCTGAAATCGAGACCTGATCTTTTATATATCGGCACCTGCGCATATCCTGCAAACAAACGCAGGCGGCAAAGAGAGCGAGACACTCTTTATCGGCCGACGATGACTGACTAACATAACATGCAACTTTGAATAACACTAATAAAACTGGGATAAGCAACCCATCCACCCGTCGAATTACGTATAGTGCGTGATGAGGATTTGCGGCGGTATTTGTTTCCCTCGCTGGACATAGACAGTCGACACGACACTCATCCCTGGACCTTTGATCATTTATGCGGGAGCAGAGCGGACCCCCGCCACTTACTGGACATGTTCGTGTATGCTGTATGTATGTACGCACATTCGATTTAGGCGGTAAGGGGCAAGTGTCCGGCCACTCTTTTCGTCGGAGATGTCCTTCCAGTACGTAAAACAGCCGCAGCGGCGAATAATTGAAAAGTGGGCGTGGCCCGAACGGGGGTTAGTAGGTTCCATCTACCTATATATTTTAACTTTACTGAGATAGGTAGGTACCAATTCAGGGATCTTGACTTTTTCCACAGCGACCGACTTGCCCCTACATTTTGCACCTACTGAAGAGGCACATCCATCATCAGTTTATGATGGATAACGACAATGAAGAAGCGGTGACGTCTACCGTTCAAAAGCGATCTGTACGACATCCATCACAAAAAACGGTTGCAACAAAAAATCGAAACGCGATCCAGTTGGAATTGATTTTTTCAGTGGATTCAGAACGAAAATTGGCAATCGTTCCTTGTCCTTGCGTCCCTGGAGATTTAGAAAATGCCTCAATCATTGGCCCAGTTACGGGTTTACTAGTAATGCACATATTCCACATACCACATAGACATTTTTTAGTAATCAATCGGGTCAAGGTGAGGTGGTGATATGCAAAATAAAAATCAGTTGCTGCACTGCTTACAAAAAAGCCTATTATTTCAATTATTTCAAAGGTAACAATGCTGTTAATATCCACAGCACTCCACAATCTATCATACATACAGGTATGGTACCGCATACAATACCGTTTACCTGTGCATAGCCCCCATATTGGCAAAACATAAAAAATGCCCTATGCATAGCCCCCCCCCCCCCCTATGCATAGCCCCATATGTACTGTAGGGTACCTGAACCTACCTATATAAGCTGGTCATAAGCTACCCATAGCCACTCCCACACCAAGCTAAGATACCTATAAGCCTGCTTGGGGTGTATTGTACTAGAATAACCCTGTTTTGACCTCAATTATGCCCTAAAACACGTGCTTTTGACGTAAAAAAATATGCTCTGCGCACCTCTCAAAAACATAAAAAATGCCCTATGCATAGCCCCCCCCCCCCCCCCCCACATTGCCCCATAAAGGACCTCTCAACTTTTGCATGCTATGCATAGGTAAATACGGTAAACTAGTCTATATTACGCTCCAAAATCATAGAACTCTGACATACGCGAACAATGTACAACAATCACACACCACAATACTGTACAGTACACCCCTATAAAAGCGCTCCACGCAACCTACTCCATCACGATTACATGACCACAACACCACACTAATAATTAGCTCTTATCATATAATGGGCTATAAATAAAACAGCGTTAAATCTGCCGTACGATACTTTCAATAGATTCCAGTCTAACAGCACGAGATATCCAATCTTGTCCAAAAAAAGCTAGTAGTAGCCTATGTTGCAGTCTGGTCTGACCAACTAACAAATAAGCCTAGTCAAAGCCTAACGCATGAACTTGTACATGTATCTGTATGTATGTACTGCATTCTGGTACTCCCTCTGACAAAGAAGCTTGCGTTTGTACAATGTCAAAGGCCTGACGATCACTCAGGCAGACCTCTTCTTCATCATCAGCAAACCAAAAAAAGGCGCAGCCGACACCAAAAACAACACCGGTAATTTCCAAAGCCTGGATTTTGATCAATCAGTACTGCCATACAATGTAGTACACGTTTGCAACTATGATGACCGTGACACACGACACCCAAACCTCAACCCTTACATTTTGTACGTACGTACATGACATACCATGGTTCAAAAACTATATACATAAATTGTCGCACAAATACGTAACTTACGCACAAAACAATATTGGCAACACATAGCCTACACATACTAAATTGAAGTAGAGTAAACACAAGAAAACGAGACACATGGCGATGAACGAGTCTACCACTACTACGTACTACCACATACAACACATCAATAAACTATACAACAAATATGGTACCTGACCTACAACGAAACAAATAAGCAAGTAGTGCCGTGTTCCCTCTATATTTGTGCCAACAGTAAGCAGATTCTAAAATAGCAAGTCCATTCGCTGTAAGATTGCTGGTGCTTAAACTAGCGCAAGCGATCTTCTTACGTAAAATGGTACACCTGGTATGTACAGGGTGATTTATTTCTCCTGGATGATTTTGATTGCCAATTTCAACAGGTTACCCTGCACCGATTTCGCTCGAATTTTGCCCACATATTCCCGAGCGTTTGCCATTTACTTGGTAAAAATTTCGAGTTAAAATGCTGCACTGGAAGTTAGAAATACAGCAGAGAAAATGAGACCACAATTTTTCAACATTTTCAACATAACTGTTGACTAATGCTAATTTCTCCCATCACAATTTCGGAAAACATGGCAGTGGCATGCTGAAATTTTTTTTCAAATGGTAATGGCTTTGTATTGTCTTTGTAGGGCCTTTTTCCTTCTCTACAACCCCAGAAAGAATGCGAGAGTCATCAAATCAGTGATTATGGCTCATCAGCTGAGGATGCAGCACTGATGAGGCATGAGCAGCACTGATGAGAATGAGACAATCTCCAAGCAATGCCACCAAAGCTGTCAATGGTTTTTTGGCTGCTTAGTGCTTAGGTTCCATCTTGCTAAAACTATTTTGCCCCTAGGAAAGAGCCGCTGGGCTCCAAAATAAGTCTTTCAATCATTTAGCAGTAAAAAGTTAGTAGAAAAAGCTCGAAATTGCAATTTTGAAAGGAAGGGGAAATTCTGACTACCAATAAAGTATTTCACCTCTAAATTTTTACCAAGTAAATGGCAAACGCTCGGGAATATGTGGGCAAAATTTGAGCAAAATCGGTGCAGGGTAACCTGTTGAAATAGGCGATCAAAATCATCCACGAGAAATAAATCACCCTGTAGGTACGTACTTTATTTCCTGCTTGCTTGCACGAATTAGGACCATCCGCAATCTCAAGCTAATGGGTAAATAACCGATGGTCTGTTTCCTGCGCAGCCGCTTGGCAAGCGGGCTAATCGTTAACACAAGAAAATATCGAACACAACATAAGTTAAAAGTGTACTACACGAAACATAAAACAGTTCGAACATATGTATATGCTTTAATCAGAAACTACATTGCTCTTCTAGTCAAAGAATTGGCTAACTCAGTCATAGCGCAAGCTATACGTAATCGTACCATACTGTCCCCATTGATTCCCTCATTTACCCGCTACGAGCAAAACAAAACACAGTCACCGCGTATGTATGTATGCGACGTACAGGCGTACGCACATTCTGTACGCCTATACCACCCAGCAGCTCATAAAAAAAATTTCAGGTGGTGGATGGCGCGGATGCGGTTTCTGCGCTGACAGTCAAAGAAGCAGTAGTGGGCGTAGCGCCGCTGTTTCCACCGCTCCCGCTAGGTGGCGCTTCGGAGGTAGTCGAGTCGGGCAACACTTCTTGCCGCTTAGCCTGCAATAAAGGGGCGCTACTACAAGTCGCAAACCAAACCGTGAACATCCTACAGTATTATCCTGTCAATCTGTCCTATCCGACTATCATGGGACCTAAGAACCTTCTTTCCAATCTTCATGAATCGACCTCTGACCCATCGTTTTGATCTGCAGGAACTTGTGCTCCATTTTTAAATGGAACACAAATCCTGGTCCCGAAGCGAACGAAGACGCACCGTATTACGTGTTTTGTAAAAACGAAGACGACGACGCACAGATCAAAACGATGGGTCCGAGGTGGATACTGACTAAATCCCCCGTCTCCAACTTTCACGGGGAAGAAAAAACCTCCCAAGTTCGACTCCAGGTTACTGACAAAAACCATCCCTCTCTAATTTTCACACCATGGATGTCTGGAAACACCTCCCTCTCCAATTTCCATCTGCCCTGTCAATTTTCATGGGTTCTGTACCTGACATATTTACGATATGCGGTAACGCGACTGGGTTGGTCGATAGCGACCCCGTGGTTCAAAGTGAAAGTTTGGATCGGTGTCTGTAGGGTCGTCGACGTCATTTGTTGTTTAATTCTTCTTTTCTCTCGCTCCTTCTCCGCTCCCAGATGATTGAACAAGGTCGACGACCACGCAGGCACCGATCCAAACTTTCACAAATAACGCGGGGTCGCCATCGACCAACCCAATCGCGTTACCGCATGTGGTGGATACCTGTTGCGTGCCGGTGCTGGAGTCTACTTCGATGGAGGTGACTCTTCTGGATGCGGCCATGGCCTCGACGACGGAGCTGACGGCCGCGGATTCGGCGCCCGAGGCCGTCGCCGCCGCCACCACGGCCGCGAAATTGGTCGGAGCTGTTGCTCCGGCGGTGGCCGCCTGCTGTTGCAGCTGATGCTGCTGGGCCGCCATGGCCATGGCGCTGTTCGCCGGAGGGCCGCTCTGGCTGTCGCTGTTGAGAAAGTTCAGAAACGACTGCGACACTGCAAAGTAGCGGAAAACAAGGTGTTACTGTTAACCCCCTCCGTCATCTCAGATGGCCGTCTGGCCGCAACATTCGCTTGCGGCCACCCTGCGGCCATGGCCGGCCATAATCGTGGGGTAGCCGCGAGGGGGTTAAAATAACAATTACACTGGTAAATCTGCCTGCATACGCACAGCAGCAAATGCAACGCAGTGCACGTGTCGTGGGAAAAAACAGTAAAACACAGCCAGCCAGGATTCTACACACTTTAGTACGTACTGCATACACCTTCGTACGAAGATCTGTACGCACGCACGCAATCACGGGTAAGAAGGAACTCTACGTATACACAGAAGCAGTGGCAATATCCTACCCAAACCATATGATCGATAAGTCATACGTCATCGAAGTCAAGCCAGAGAGGGAGAGGGGTATCGATAAATACACACGCCTTGCTCATCATGTATGTACGTACAGTAACATACAGATTTCTACCTAAACGTAGTGTATTTACGAGTGCGGTAACGCGATTGGGTTGGTCGATAGCGACCCCGCGGTACTTAGTGAGAGTTTGGATCGGTTGCCTGCGGGGCCGTCGACGTCTTTTGTTGTCTATTCTTCTTTTCACTCGCTCCTTTTTTGACGCTCCCAGATGATTGAACAAGGTCGACGACCCCGCAGGCACCGATCCAAACTTTCACTAAATACCGCGGGGTCGCCATCGATCAACCCAATAGCGTTACCGCAACTCGTCCATACATAGATAGATAGATGATGCTGCTCTGTTACCTTCATACATACCGTCTTTCAACAACGGATGCTGCTGCTCGTCGGAGGCGGTGGAGCTGCTGGAGTTGGCGGAGGCGCCGGCCGTCGCCGTCAAGGCGTCCGTGGTCTGCACCATACTGCGCACCAGCACCGCGTACTCCTCCTCCGTCAGCATGCGCTGACCCGACGGCGCCACGCTCTGGTGCGGCACCGGCGTGGAACGCGGCGTGTTCTTCGGCGTCGTCAGCGGACTCGTGAACTGCAGGAACCCCGTCGGCGACATACCGGTCAGCGAACCCGCCTGCAAGTTCGCACGGACAGCGTACTCTGATACTGTAAGGCACGGTATGTAGGTACAGTACATAGTACATACATTACAGAAAGACACCGAAAGTCAGTCTGGATCCACGTGTAGTGGAGAAATCGATGACGATCATCCTTTGACAACTATTGTTGCTACTAGACAAAGACTGACTGTGCAAAGCTCTGTGCAATAGCTACTACAAAGATACCACAGAATGAATACAGCAAATCCATATTGCAAGGAACCGAACGCATACGTTTCGCAATAGTGTCCGCCGTCAATAGTGTATGTAAGTCTACCTACATACATGCACCAGTTCTGAGGCGCGTTAGCCGTTCGATGTAAGCGCTAATCATATTCTAGAATGACTTTTCGAACGTACGATACAATAGTACGTTGAACGTGAACGTGAGTAGGTTATCTGAGACACGACATGACTCACTCGCTCGCTCAAAAGGGGAAATTGTAAGACTGAGGTCGTCCAGGTGTGTAGTCAAATGGTTAGGGCGCTCGTCTGGAACGCGAGAGGTTCGATTCCCCGGCACATCTGGCACATTTCCTTCTCTCTCCACTCACTCACTCACCCCGTGTCCACTGGGATGTCTGCCGAGTAGGAAGCTGCTGGCTCCGCCTCCGTTTCCTCCGCCTCCGCCTCCTCCGTTTCCGCTCTCTGCCACTATCAGCGTCACCGTGCTTCCTCCGCCTCCTCCTGCTCCGGCGACTCCCGTGCTCTGTTGAGTCAGCTGCTGCAGCTGTCCACTCTGCGTCGTCGTAGACGCCGGCGTCACGTGAGCCGGCAACGGACGAGGCGCTATCAGAATCTAGACAACACACACCACCGATACTTTGGTTACCACGGTTACACAGCCACGACGCCAGAACTTCTTGCATTTTGGCTTTCAGCTGTACAGCATTGTTTCATAGTCTGCTGCACTGACTATGCTACTCAAAAGTCGAGTCGAATCAAATCAAAGGCGCCTTCAACAAGCGCTGGTGCAAGCCTATTATTGGCCATACCCAATGCAAGGTGCCGCATTATCATTGCATAAGGCCAATAGAAAGAAGCAGATGCAGATACCTGAGTGGAAGGAGTGGTGACGAAGTTCTTCACTGGGCTCTTGAGCGTGCTCAGCTCCACCAGTCTCTGCTTCTCCCCTCCAGCACCAGCCGCCGTTAACGCAGCCGTCAACCCCGCTCCCGTCAGTTGAATCTGTGGCTACAATCAAGGCAAAAAGACGTAATAGTACTAAGATTCCAACAATGCGAGGACAATGGTGCGCTTCAGACGTGAACTCCGAATTCGAAGCCCTGACTATGACTTCAACATGTACAATGTCCGAGTTCGCTTCGAACTCGCTCCGTTTTTTGGAATGTGCGTGTGAACAACCGAGTTTGTAATTCGATGACGTACGAGTAATTGACATTCGTTTCGATTCAAAACGAAGTCATTCCAAATTCGGAGCGAACTCCATCGGAGCAAACTCGGAGCTTGCCTGAAGCGCACCAATTATTCCTCATCCTAGCTTTCTCTGTACTGCTTTGGCGTACTTGTGAGAATACGGTGTTCGGTGTTGAGGTTTCTAGCTCTGGAAGTGTTGTGCGGGATAAGGAGATTAGGTGCGGGGTGTCAGTCAACAACTGTCAGATCGGCGTGTGCGTGCGCTTACCTGATGATGCGGGTGCGGGGGTGCGGCAGGGTCCTTGTTCTTCTCCTTCTCTATCACGTTGCGCAGGACGTCGGTGAAGGAGACTTCGTGTCCGAGCTCCGTGGTGAACTTGGTGGGGCTGGCGTAGTTGGGCAGGGCGCCCGCAACCTGCACCCCGCCCCCCGCAGCAGCCTGCGCCGCCGTCGCAGCGCTACGAGCCGCGCGCGCGATCGCGAACACTTCTGCAGGAGAGAAGACAAAAGACAACAGGTTCAGTGGGTAGGGTACTGTGGGGTAAACCCGGACACCCAGTATATCTCAACAACCATACGACCGATTGTGACAAGTATTCCACCAATCGATTCCTTGAACTCTCCTCTTTCAAATCAGCTACCATGTTCATCATTTGCTGAAGCGGCAAGTTCAAAAGCTTAGGTCACGCTTTCTCTTTGCTCACGGCAGCGTGCGACGTACACATGCTTTCATGCCCAGCCAATATTCATACTGAAGTGGAGAACGGTTGACGGTGCTATTTTTCTTCACACGAAAGTGGCGAGTACATAAAGTCGGTTGGGCACTACCAGATAAACGGTGGATGGTACGTGTACACTCACACTACATAACATACACGTGGTGTCCATTACTATGGTCTGGCCAGAGAGAGTTCGCTATGGGACTCAAGTCGTCCTCTGTAGTTTGCACGTACTTCTGCTAAATAGGAGTACACGAAGCACAGACAGAAATCCGCAATTATGAATCTATTTTACGCAAAGCGCCTTGAATGCCACAGCCAACTCTTACTGGACAGACTATAGGACAATTCTGGCCGGAGGACACTCTCACTCACCATGTTCAGTGGTGGTTTCCGCGCCCAGTCTGAGCGGCGTGGATGTGTAGGTGGGCGGCGAGGGCTCTCTGGCGCCGCCGGAACTCGACGCCACTGCTGTCACTCTGCGTACTGTGAGTCGGGGCTGCTCGCCCGTCTGCGTACCTCCTCCTCCCGTTACCGCCGTCAAAGCACTTAGAGGAGCCAGGGCGCCCAAACTGCCTGAAACACGCTCAACATTATGTACAGTACATGATATAACTCAGAATCCGTCAGTCGGTGTATTTAGGAGAGTGGGGGCACTATTTGGATGAGAAAAAATGGGTCATCTCATGAAGTTGATGCTTCAGAACATGCTGTAAAGTTGGCGGGACAATTTGGGCCACTACATTGTTATCTTCAGTTGGAATGTAGCGGAAAGTACGTAGAAATAAATAGCCTAAAAATGATCCTCGCTGTTTATCTGTCTGAAGGCTAGTGTTTTCGAATGCCATTTTACCAAGGCAGTCCATTTTTCCTCAATCCAAATTTCTCCCCTCATTATCTGAAGAGCTGCACAATACAGTAGTGCGCTACACACGAGGTGAGTGAACTCACGGTGAACTCCCCGTAAGTATGCGATGCAGCATAGGGATGTCGGTGAATTCACCGCGAGTTTGAAACTCACCACGTGTGAACAGGTGAGAAAAATATTGTGCGTGGGAGCAAGTGAGAATGCTCTACACGAAAAATAAAATTCGAAGTTCAAACTCACCGTGAATTCACCGTGAGTTTACTCACCACGTGTGGAGCGCGCTACTGTATCTGAGCCGTGTAGTTTACTCACCGATGCCAGTAAGCGTGACGTGTTGCGTGCGACTGGATTGGGCGGGAACGCTGGGCGCGATCGGGATGAATCCGCCTGCAGCAGCAGCGCCCCCTGTCGGCGTCGACTGCTGCTGCTGCTGGACGTGCGCAGAGACGGAGCTGACCAGATCCGACTTGATCTGATTCACCATCTTCTGCTTCAACGTCGGCGAGGATTCCGTCACCACGCGATTCGGACAACCTGCAGCAACCAAGCGACGCGAGTCAGCTGCAGCACGAAAATAGTAGGATAAATTCCAGCCATGGGGAAATTCGGGCCGCCCAAAACCTATCCCTCATTGGACAGTAGTAGCACTAAATAAATTGCTCAACGTGCTGGTCTATCTTGCTCTTTCTACGTACTATCACAAGGATTGACAAGTCAATTCAAGTCAAGTTTACTTTTCATAGTTTCCGACTTGCACCCTAAGAAAGCACAGTACGATCTTTCCTCTCCTAAATTCTGAAGCAGCAAGAAAGGATAAGCGATAAGGAGTAGAGTACCTTTCTCCATGCTGTGCTGAATGCGATATCCGGGTCGGGGCTGCTGTCCACTTCCTCCTCCTCCTCCTCCTCTCGCCGTCATCATACTGATTTCTTCACTCACCGAATCAGAACTGTCCGCTGAGGCGTGACGCATCCGCTTCGCCTGAGACTCATCCATTGAGCTCTGCACAGACACAGAACGTTGCGTTGTTACCGCTATGTTGTACACATATCATCACCAGTGACAACAATAGACACATAATGACAATACAGGTGAGTGAGCAATAATATGCTGCACTGGTCGCAAAGTCACTTCAGCTAGGTGGCAGGCGAAGAGCTTATTAGTTGCCGTCCTACTTAGCACATACCGCGACAAGCCGTCATTGTTGACAACAAGTCGCTCCGCTGTTTCCCGTTTGTTGACGAAAAATACTTGTCATTTTATCAACAAACCGACGACAAACCAACAGCACCAATCGTCCACAATTTGTTGTCAACAATGACGCCTTGTCGCGGTATGTGTTAACCACCCCATTGTCCCGTGTTGCCCCTCAGTTACCCCACATAACTGTTACGTACTGCGTACGTATGGCAATAGCGTCCGAGGCCAGTAGTAGTGTACGTAAACTACCTAGTTCTAGGTATGTAAGGCGAGTTTAGCCAAAGAAAAGTCCCCGGACCGGTCCCTGGTGGGGTTGCCTAAGTCCGCAGCTGTGTCCGAGGGTAGCGGGTTCGATTCCCGTTCGGTCCTATTTCTCTCCCCCCTTTTCGGGGCCCGGCTATCGCCATACGGAACGCAGCACGTCACATAACTGATACATACTTCAGTAACGCGTCTCCTCGTGGGGCCTCCTGCAGAGCCGGTGGCAGATGAGGGGGTGAAGGCGCTGGTTAAGGACCTGTTCGCGCTTCCCCCTCCTCCAGTCGTCGGGGTGCTTTGATGCGCGGCGCCCATTTCCGTGGGTTGCCGTATCGACCCCGTGCCACCCGTCGCCGCAGCCCCCACGCCCGTCGCCACCACGTGAGAGGGTGTGGTGGGGGTAGTGGGGGTGATGGGGGGCCTCTGCGGCGCCTGTTGTGCTTGGGGTGGTGCTTGAGTGGGGGGACTGGTGGTGGGACTGTGCTGAGCCTGTTGTTGCTCGTTGCTGGTGGAATAGGAACCGTCTGGCTCCATTTTGATGAGACCCGGAGGAATTTGCAATTGGCCGTTGACTAGCGTGAGGATTGAGGCTAGAAAGCACAACTGTGGGCCCAGTCATGACGGAAGGGATTCAGTGCACAGTAAGTACTACATGACGCACAAAAGGGTAGGTTTTTGGGGGTGATACCTGGTAACTTTTACTGCCCCAACCCAGGTAACTTACCACCCCGCAAATCTACCAGTGTGTGCGAGCGGCTTTGGCCTGGCAAGAGAGTGAGCTTACGTCGCGTCAAGGTTTTCAGTTCGTAGGCAGAGAAGACGCCGGTGCCCCAAATGCCCTCCGTGGCTGGCAAACTGTCTGAAACGACAACCACAAGCGGCATGCCCATGCACTATGATATAAACAACGTAACAACGACAACATATGCATGTACAGTTATTAGTACGCTTGGTCCTTCCTGCGTGTGGTGCTTTCATCAATTACCAACGAAAAAAACTTTCCTTCACAGTGCGCCAGGCAGGGACTCGAACCTACGTCTGTCACCTGAGCGCGCGTTCTACCGCTGAGCCACGCCCGTCAACACCTTAAATGGCTGTAAAGGTACCTTTTGAATTCTCATCATCGTCCGTTCCATCTCCTCCCCCTCCCCCTCGGCCTTCTCCCGTCCCGCCATCCGTCGCGTTCCCCTGGGCGTTAGGGTCCGACGTGTGAATGAAGTTGGCCAGAAACAGATCCAACTCACGCACGGCGATGCTGATGTGGTAGGGATTGACGCACAAGTGCGGATTCACACACTCCGCACACTTCTCCAAACGCTCGCCATCCGTGCTCTCCAACGGGATACCCTATATTGGTAGTTACGTGAATACGGTATTAATAACGTGATGTGAGGCGCAGTAGTAAGCATTGTATAAGGATACTGTCAGGGGTGATTCGGGCAAAACGTAAGGCGATACGGGGCGCAGTAATAAGTAGGACAGTGCGGGGTAATTCGGAACATCCTGCCCTTATCTTTTCGGATAGAGGCACGCGAGAGGCAAATCAACCTTCAAACAGATGATGGTGACATATGGATCATTTTGACAACAAATGCACTTCTCTCCAACAAATGAAATGATGAAGTAGCCCGAATTACCCCGCACTACTAAACATAATCACCAAAACGAGAAACGTGTCTTCTACTTCTTTGGAGTGGTTCATATCTACACGTATGTCAGACGCATACCTTGAACAAGATGACCATGACCAAATCCAGACGCCAGACTTTGTCGGCTTGGCGTAAGCAGTCGATACGACGCATTTTCCCCTTCTGGTCCGGATTGGACAGGACGCAAATGGCAGGCTTGAATCCGGTGACCGACAGAACAAAGTCGTCTCTGTACTGCGGCTGAATATCTTTCCGCAGCTTACCCAACAGTCGACTCGCCCACTTCTGCTTCGCTTCAGAACGCTCCGCCTATGGACGATATGCGGTAATGCGATTGGGTTGGTCGACCGCGGTATTTAGCGAAAGTTTGGATCGGTGCCTGCGGGGTCGTCGACGTCATTTGTTGTCTTGTCAATTCTTCTTTTCACTCGCTCTTTTTCCGCTCCCAGACGATTGAACAAGGTCGACGATCCTGCGGGCACCGATCCAAACTTTCACAAAATACCACGGAGTCGCAATCGACCAACCTAATCGCGTTACCGCATATCGTAAATAGCATACAGTTGCAGGCTGCAGGATAATTGCCGATATCTAATGGGCAGCCAGGGATGCGTAACTATCAAAATTACCGTCAACTTTCGTCCAATGTTGGAACCAAAATTTGAAAAAGCAAGGTCGCATTTAGCGCTGCGCACACGCAGTAGCGCTTTTTGTTGCAACTTGTTTATTTTGGTGCTCATATTATATACTTCTAGCCAAATAGCCGCCACCTGTTCATTACTTGGCTAAACAGTAAATAAATGTTGTTACGTACTGCGTACGTATGGCAATAGCGTCCGAGGCCAGTAGTGTATGTAAACTAGTTCTAGGTATGTAAGGCGAGTTTAGCCAAAAGTCCCCGGACCGGCGCCTGGTGGTGTGCCTTAGTGTCCACAGCTGTGACCGAGGGTAGCGGGTTCGATTCCCGTTCGGTCCTATTTCTCTTCCCCCCTTTTCGGGGCACGGCTATCGCCATACGGAACGCGGCACGTCACAATGTGCATAAAAATAGACACGTTTTGCAAGAAAAAAACGCTACGACGTGTACTCAGCGCTATTTGCGACGTCTCATCTATTCACATCCCCCTTATTTTTATGTGTTCATATGTTTAGTCCTATGTGAACTTACCATAAGCTCTTCTTTCACAGTCCTTTCTTCGTCTACAGTCATGCGTTTCTCGTGCCGCTTGTAAAATTTCCTCTTTGCGGCTTGTAGATTGAACCAGACGTAGGCAAACTCCTTGACGTAAGGCAGCAGAGCTTCCACAAAGGGATGAAATTCGTCCTGAAATAAAACTAACACATGCAAACAGTACAGCAATATACAACAATTTCGGATTTTTGATCAGACATTTCATACCAATGCATCAGCCGGATTGTTTGGTCTTCCAGGAGAAAACATCTTCAAATCGTCTGTTATCATGATTTCAAAAGCAGAGGCGCCTGCGCAAAGCGCGTCCACTCCAAAAGCCAGACGTCAGACCATACGCTGCAACTTAGGATATGCAATCAATCCATCGATTTCACGTCTTTGCTTCTCTGCTACTGACGTTTTTCATCCAGCTATTTGCCTTTTTCTTTGCATTGTTCAATCTTCCTTCAGTTGCGATCCATCCAGTTCACTTCAGCCAACAACAAACAGCTTCTTTCTTCTTTGACTTGTATGTTACGTGCAGTCCGAACTTATTATAGACGTCCACAAATTAAGCCAATGCATGGACAACTTTATATTCACGTGACTCCAATTATAAACAAGTTCTGCAAACCGTGCGCGTGACAGTGTGAATACTGTAAAGCTTCGTGTATAACCCCCTCTAGTATAACCCCCCTCGTGTATAACCCCCCTAATCGGTGACTAACGAAAATCGGCATCGTGTATAACCCCCACCCCCTAATCGGTGACTAACGAAAATCGGCATCGTGTATAACCCCCGGGGGGTTATACACGAGGGAAAAATAACGAATTCCTGATGCGTTGGCGAAAGTTCTGACTGATATCTGGGAAATGGGCCGTCTCAAATACGTGGCATGCAAAGTTACTGGCTATATCGACAACGGCGACTAGCGGTACATGAATTCCAGGAGGACACAAATCGTTCTACCATGCACCTACAAAATCTACGGAGAGGATGAACATCGAAAATACGTCAGAGATACTACTAGGAAGGCACAGTACGCTGTCAGTGACTACCAATAGGGCAATAAATGAGTGTCTGTGGATAATTCACTGTGAAAACGGCAAAAAAAATCTGCTATTGAAAAAACCCCTTGAGTATAACCCCCCTCGTGTATAACCCCCCTCGTGTATAACCCCCCTCGAATCGGCGACTAACGATTTTTATCCCCCCGGGGGTTATACACGAAAAAGGTACCGTTTGAGAGTCGTATAGTAGTAGCACGTAGCACCAGGATGCACATGTCAAATTTTGCTATGTCGGTGGTCGCTCCCATGTTAGCTTCACCGACCTGCAAACAATAAATCTCGAAACACCGCGTCAAATACAATAGCTGTAAAATCTGTATGAGCGCCAGCCAACTACTGTAGCTGCAACTACAGGGTACCACACACAACATGTGCTTGTTTCAATTAGCTGCACGTTGCAGTTCTGTGACAGACGCAATTGTACAATAATGGCGCCACAAACTGGACGTAATCGGGATCTCTCTTCATCTGTGGTAAAAAGAGTTGCAGCGCGTATTGTTACGCACCGCAAGTGTATGTACGTTAAAGTCAAGGGGTCCCCTAACATCACCAAAAATATCTAATCTTGCTTAGGAGAAGAATGGCGGACGTAGTGAAAAGAAACGAAGCAATCCCTGACTAGTTTTGGCCCCAATAAATTTGATATCGAATTTATTCGACAGAACGAACCCAATTTATTCGATATCCAATTATTCGATATCGAATATTTTCGGTAGAGCGAAACCAATTTATTCGATATCCAATTTATTTGACAGAACAAAACCAATTTATTCGATGTCCAATTTATTCGATATCGAATTTATTGGACATTACGAAACGTTTTTATTGGGGATTCCATATCGAATAAATTCGATATCGAATAAATTGGATATCGAATTTATTGGGGCCAAAACTAGTCAGGGATTGCTTCGTTTCTTTTCACTACGTCCGCCATTCTTCTCCTAAGCAAGATTATATGTTTTTGACATCACCTTCGAATTTCAAATTCAAACCCATCCTATCAAAAACTATATTTTTATTCGAGTCTTTTGCAAAAAACCGCTTTTCAAAATTTGCATCCGTTCTCGAGTTATTCGATGATAAAGGATGAAAATTTTCAGTACTGAAGGCGACGTAGGTATACGTTACGGTATGTGTTTCCGTGGCTAGTGAAAAGGGTAGAATTGTAAATGCAGCACACTGGCTGCATGGACTGTGGTCCAGACCGTCGGGAACATTTTTTCAGGCTCCCCAGAGGTAGAGTAGAAGTCCCAAAAGCAAAAACAGGAACAAAGGCGCTGTATTTCCAACTAACCCTTTTCAAAACTGACCTACCGTAACGTATACCTACGTCGCCTTCAGTACTGAAAATTTGCATCCTTTATCATCGAATAACTCGAGAACGGATGCAAATTTTCGGATGCAAATTTTGAAAAGCGGTTTTTTTGCAAAAGACTCGAATAAAAATATAGTTTTTGATAGGATGGGTTTGAATTTGAAATTCGAAGGTGATGTTAGGGGACCCCTTGACTTTAAGTACATGCAGAATGCGTACTGCGTAGTGCGTAGCATACTCTATTCTTACGTATGTTATATGTACTGTATGCTGTTCGCTGGTCCAGTTGATGATACAAAAATCAGATTATGAAAATACGTATGATGAAAGGAGCCAGTGGACAGCGGTGCAGCGATGTTCAATCTGTTCAAACGGTAAAGCAGAACCCGGAGGAAGTTCTGTCCGCTACTTGTACCACGCTATGTGTCTGCCTTCCCGGACAAGTAGCGGCCACGTAGCGGACAGGGACTCTCCTAGGAGTACGAAACATTCATTTGATAACTTTTTATTAAAATGAAACGGTGAGTTAATGTTGAAAATGTGAAGAAAGAAAAAACAGTGTTCCTGGGTAGGCAAAGGATTCGAACCCCGGGCGCTCAAAACGCACTTCAGCTCCCCGAGCTACGATCTCACCTTATGTAGCAGTTGGACGTCTTTACTGTGCCGTGGTACGCGCAAAAGAGTTGTCAATCACAACGCGGGTCGGAACCGGTCTCGGCACAGTTTTATCACCACTTTTTCACCGCTTCCTATTCAATTTGCCCCGCGTTCCTCCCTCCATCCAATAAAGTGTATAACAGACTTGAGATCCTATCTCCCGTCGTACATTTTCTGTACGTACAGCCATGTTTATTTCAAGAAGTGTTGTATAATAGCCCAACATACAAAACTATTAACCAAACTGAAAGATTGTTTCATGCTTTCAGGCAAAAGCCAATCCGCCCAGCTGCTAAGGGTGGATACAGAGCGATGACAGTGTCCTATGCTGGTTCACTGACGCGACAGCTATTCCGATGGAAAGGAAGCGTGTACAAGACGCTGTGGCAAGAACTGCTGGCCTGGCTTCTCATTTACTACTGTATTCAGATCAGCTACAGAGTTTGGATGAGCAAAGAGCAGAAAGCTGTGTTCGAGCGATGCGTGGTTACCATTAGCCGATCAGTGGAGCAAATACCGGTGGAATTTCTGCTGGGATTTTTTATCAATATCGTACGTAGTATGTACCTACGTAGCAATAGTTTGCCTAGCCCAATGTTGTTTTTGTGTAAGCAGCACTATCATGCTCTGCTGTAAATTTTTGCAGATAGTAGCCAGATGGTGGCGCCAGTTCCGGACCATTTCCTGGCCGGAAAACCTCATGATCTCACTTACGGGTATTCTGTCAGGCGATGAGAATAGGGCCTCACGTCGAGCCATCGCCCGCTGGGTCAGTCTGGTTTCAGCTTTAGCATGGGGTCAGCGCACGCTCAAACTCCGCCCCCCCCCCCCCCCCCCGCTTGCACCATATGGCACAAGTTTACTTTTCCTTGTGGGTTTTTATCTGATATTGAAGATTCGCAAGAGGTTCCCCACGACCGCTCACTTGGTGAAGGCGGGTCTAATGACAGCGGAGGAGCAGCAGATGTACGAAGCTTACCACACGCCTTTTGATAAGTGGTGGCTGCCGACTCTATGGATCCTGGGCCAGATTCGCCATCATCGCGACATAGGCTCCTATCATCCTGCACTCTTTCGAGTGTTGGTGGATGAGGTGCAGGAATGGCGGGAACAGTTTCACAAAATGCTGCAATTCGATTGGGTCTGTTTGCCTCTGGTCTACACACAGGTGAGTCGGTGGGTGACAAGCCACAATATATGGCCCTATACATAAGAGCCTTGGTTTAATCGCAACTATTTTTACCTTTTCGAAATGACAATGGGCGCGTACTGTACATATTTCAGGTGGCCACCATTGCCGTTTTCGGCTATTTCATGTGTCTGCTGCTGGGTCGCCAAATGCTCGACTCTAGCACCAAGTACTACGGCTACAATGCCAATATCTACTTCCCTTTCGCTACGGTTCTGCAATTTCTCTTCTACACTGGATGGCTTAAAGTATGATATAGTACCCCATCCACACGGTTCAATCTTTCCCGCCCACCCTTCGGATAAAAGTTCCAAACGAGTTTTCATTTCTGAGTGACAGCTAGCTGGACCCTTTCTGATTTACACTGGGATTTTCAGTTCATTTTTGATCAACCATCAAAAAAGTGGCTCTTTTTGAGCACCCGCCTACATCGATCAAACGATATGCACTGAGCTCGCGACGCGACCGTCAATAAATACGTATTCAGCGCAACTGTTTCTTTTTTCTACAGGTAGGCGAAGCGCTGATCGACCCTTTTGGTGAAGACGACGAGGATTTTGAGCTGAATTGGATTTTGGATCGCAATACTTGTGTCTCCTTCCAGATGGTGGACAGTTGCTCGAGTCAGCTGCCGTCTCCAGACCCCGCCAGGACCCCAGTACGACCCTCTCCCTAAAACTCTCCTCCTCGTGGCCAAGGTCATGAGGGTTTCCGGAGCTCAGGCGGATTGTATGGCGGCATGAAGAGCGTGTATCTGGTGTGGAAACAATGCTTAGCGGCGATGACAGGCAGCACCGCCACGCAGAAATGTCCGCGATCTCCGGTAACAGCAGCAAGAAGAGATAACTACAACAGAAGGGGAAGACGGAGCAGATGCTTCTGCGCAGCATCTATGGCCGCCATCGCCATGAGCAGGCAATAAACATACGGCACAGGAGTGATGACTTTTGTTTGGCGACTCTGTTGGCTTGTACTGCTTCAAGAAAATGTGCAAGACGAGCTTTTTGTTGTAGTTGTGTGTGGACTGTGGAGGTCCATCAAGCTCCCACAAAAGTCCTCACCCGAGTCGGTGTGTGTGCTTCTTGAGAAACCTGAGCGTTTCTTGCGAGCTTTCGATTATTTCGCTTTAAGAAGCGTCCCCCCCTTCTTTCGCAGCCGCACGCGCCGTAATTTTTCCGCGCTCATAGACAACCTCTGGGTTTCTCTCAAGAAGTCCACAGCAACTCGGGTGTACGATTTTTTTGGGAGTTTGGTACCTACCTTCTCTTAGATTTTGGATGAAGTACAAGTACGGTACGTTCGTACAGTTACTATATCACATTTTTGTTTCGCCTGTGCCAGGAGTTCTGATGGCATCACTGACGTGGCCAGTTGTGCTTTTCATTCTGAATTTCACAGTTCGTTCGTCTCGTTGCTGCTTCCCTATCATCTCGTGAATACCGCGTTGAAATGTGGCCCACGTCATCTCCATTTCGTCTACCGGCGGCAGTTGACCTTGCAAATGGTCGATAGGACCCCTAAAGAAGCAGTCAACATCTCATTTGTCTCCTTAAAAAGTAATAAGTTATGTTGGTTATGAAAAGGAAGGTTTAGAGATTAGAGATGTATAGGGTGGTTGATTTGTGGTATTGGGAATGTGAGTGTAAGGGTGTTTATGTGTTAAATGTTGGTGGTAGAGTGAGATTGGGGGTGGTTTCAGCGATGTGATAGATTGGGTGCCATTGCCTCTCGTGTACACAGGTATGATTGATTGTGGTCTTCAGAGTGAGTTGTCTTGGTCAGTTGCCGTGTGGAAAAGATATATTCTTTTGTACATGCCAGGTTGAGAAAGGTCAGAGAAAAAGAATTAGTTGGGTGGAGATTAGTGTTCTGTTGTTAGATAGAGGTGTAGTGTACAAGAGAAAGATTTAGGTAGTCAAGTATGAGGTATTGTTTTGGTTCATGGAGTAATTTATCATTATGTATAAGGATTTCATGCGCCCATCTATTTCAGTTGGAGGTGAATTTATTTTTATGTTGGATGGTGAAGGAAGGATAGCGCACCTTTGGAGTTCGGTATGTGAATATAGTATGAGAATTGATTAGGTTGGGAAGCTTTGTTGATCATTTGGAGAAGAGAGGATTCAGCTAATGGATTCTCGAACAAGGTGGGTACATACATGTTGCACTCCCAGAGCAATTGACATGTCAGGAAGACATCTTATAGAAAGTTAGCTTCAATGAAAGTAAGTATGTAGTGTATAATAGTCAATAGTAGTAGAAGAAAGGCATTTTGATTCGATGCAGTAAATAAGAAGAAAGTGGTTTGATGCTTATTATTAGGGTCTATGAAAGGTAATGCATAGAGAAATGGAGATGAGTGGGCAATTTAAGGGTATTAGAGATGATAGGGAAGCAGAAGAGAGAAGAATGTGATTAGAAAACAAATGGCGTAGTGATGCATAGAATCTGCAAGGGAAAAAATGTGATATAATGTAGAATAGATTGTATATAAAATTAGAGAAGGAGGACAAACTCAAAAAAGTAAGGAGTTGTTGTGTGGACTTCTTGAAGAAGAGGTTGTTATGCGCGCGTAAAGTAGGGTGGGTGGAAAGGGAGGTGTAAAATAGTAGGTGGTAGGGGAGGGGGGGGACCCCCCCCCCCCCTGGCCAGCTTGAGTAGTTAGGGGGGGGTCGGCCTAGATAATATTTGAGTAGGGCATTAGTAGTAATAATAATGTAATTATTAAGTAATATTATTATGTAATAATATTAATTATTAGTAATAAAATGTGATATTATACATAATGATGCATGCATTATAATAGTATGCAAGTATGTTACTACTGGTTCTTTTTTCTACAGGTAGGCGAAGCGCTGATCGACCCTTTTGGTGAAGACGACGAGGATTTTGAGCTGAATTGGATTTTGGATCGCAATACTTGTGTCTCCTTCCAGATGGTGGACAGTTGCTCGAGTCAGCTGCCGTCTCCAGACCCCGCCATGGACCCCAGTCACGAACGACCTCTGCCCTACACAAAAGCTGCTGCGGACATCCTGGACGCTGGACCCAAGGATCACTTGAGGGATTTGACCGAGAGGCTGCAGGACGCGGAACTTGTATGGACGGACATGAAGAGGCGTGTATCTGGTGTGGAAACAATGCTTAGACGGCGAATGACCAGGACAGAACAACCGACCACGCAGAAATGGATGCCGGCGGAATCTGCCGGTGAACAGCAGCAAGAAGAGATAACAACAACAGAAGGGGAAGACGGAGCAGATGCTTCTGCGCAGCATCTATGGCCGCCATCGCCATGAATGAGCAGGCAATAAACATACGGCACAGGAGTGATGACTTTTGTTTTGGCGACTCTGTTCATGTTGGCTTTTACTGCTTCAAAAAATGTACAAGACGAGCTTTTTGTTGTGGTTGTGTGTGGACTGTGGAGGTCCATATCAAGCTCCCACAAAAGTCCTACACCCCGAGGTCGGTGTGGTGTGGACTTCTTGAGGAAAACCTGAGCGGTTGTCTATGGGCGTAGACAGTTTCGATTATTTCGCATTCGAAGGTCCCTTCTTTGGGAGCGTGTACAAATTACGTCAGGTGGTTTTCAGCCGAAATGGATGGGTACCCCCCCCCCCTCCCCCCCGACCGTCAGAATAGCGTCAGAATTGGCCCAAAGGCCGTACCCCCCCCCCCCCCCCCCCCCCCCCACCGTCAGCGTCAGAGGTGGTGACACCAGTAGTAACAGTAAGTGCGTATACGTATGTATGAATGCATGCATGCATGTATGGTATAATATGCAGCATGTTGTGTATGTACTAAGTAATGTAATATGTATGTACAGTAATAGATATGTACTGTAATAATGTACAGTGTATGTATGTACGTACGTAATGCCCGTCAGCGTCAGAATATTGATCTGAGCGCCGACCCCCCCCCCCCCCCCCCCCCCCACCGTCAGACTGACGTCAGAGGCTGGGCCAGGGGGGAGGGGGGGGTCCCCCCCCGCCCCGACCACCTGACGTAATTTGTACACGCTCCCTTTCGCAGCCGCACGCCGTACTTTGTACGCGCGCATAGACAACCTCTGGGTTTCTCTCAAGAAGTCCACAGCAAGCAACTCGGCTGTACGATTTTTTTGGGAGTTTGGTACCTACCTTCTCTTAGATTTTGGATGAAGTACAAGTACGGTACGTTCGTACAGTTATATCACATTTTTGTTTCGCCTGT
Organism: Epsilonema sp. ZAB3_2; assembly: GCA_030247985.1. Lineage (NCBI taxonomy): Eukaryota > Metazoa > Nematoda > Chromadorea > Desmodorida > Epsilonematidae > Epsilonema > Epsilonema sp. ZAB3_2. The sequence goes on from JASAMW010003716.1 coordinate 68,783, forward strand.
GCCAGGAGTTCTGATGGCATCACTGACGTGGCCAGTTGTGCTTTTCATTCTGAATTTCACAGTTCGTTCGTCTCGTTGCTGCTTCCCTATCATCTCGTGAATACCGCGTTGAAATGTGGCCCACGTCATCTCCATTTCGTCTATCGGCGGCAGTTGACCTTGCAAATGGTCGATAGGACCCCTGAATAAGTAGCAGTCAAAATCTCACTTGTCTTCTTATTTCTACGTGCATGCGAATCAGAAAGTGCCGTGTTCTTCTACGTACTATGTGAGCTATGTAGTAGCACGTACAGTACTGTACTTGTCAGGTGTGGAAGCTGAGACTTTCGTATAGAGGATGGGTCTGTCTGGACATGGGTCGAATGTGCTCGGTGGCGGCAGCTGGTCGCAGACAGTGTCGCACATCATGTAGCCCACGTATACGTTTCGGTTGAGAATCCAGTTGAGCTCGAAGTCCTCGTCGTCCTCTCCAAATGGATCAACCAAAGCTTCGCCAACCTCAAGTCAATTCTCAAGTACGTATATGGTCACATACCGGAACTGCCAGAAGGGTGCGCTATACCTTACCTTCAGCCATCCAACATAGAAAATGAATTGCAGCGCTGTGCCAACTGGAAAGTAGATGGGCGCATTGAATCCTTGATACGATGAATGGATGAGCAATTGACGTCCAATGACGCAAAGGACGAAGTAGCCGTAGGTTGCTACTGTGACTACCTGGAAATCGGTTTCTCTTTGGTACACGTACACCTGCGTGATCTAGACAACAGGAACAGCTAATCCGTCCAGCCCAACTAGAGTTGCGTGTGTTGTCTCTGGACCTTTGCTCGAACGCGTGGGCATGGTACAAAGAATGAGTATCTTTTCGCAGCACGGGCAACTGACCAGAGACAACTCACTCTGGAAGGACCACAATCAATCGATACCTGGGTGTACACGAGAGGCAATGGCACCCAATCGTAGTCGAGCATGCGCTGAAAGCCGACCCTCCAATCTTCCACTGCTACCACCAACGATTTGTAGACGGACGGATGGAAAGCACCCTTGTCGCGACACTCACGGATTTTGCCCAGGATCCACAAAGTTGGCAACCACCACTTATTATACGGAGTCTCGTAATCTTCGTAGAGAACCTGCTCTTCCTTTGTCATAAGACCAGCATGAACCAAGTGGTCAGTTGTTGGAAATCGCTTCGCCAGCTAAAAATGAAGCAATTTTGCTCTGCCATTTTTGCTTTGTACCAATACAGTTACGAAACGTAATGCCGGTAAAACGTAAAAGATTATAAAAACATAAAATGTTCAGACATTCACTGTGAACTTTGGTGCTCGGCTACTGTACCTTTATTGACCTCTTGGACCATGCCAAAGTTGAAACCAGCGATGTCCATCGGGCGATGCTTCGTCTGGCAACCCTATACTCTGGCCCAGACATGCAAGCATTCTGATAGATCATGAGATTCTCTGGCCACGAAATGGTTTTGAATTGCTTCCACCATCGATTGACCACCTATAGCATGGCCGGCCAGCAAGAGGTTATATCACATAACTACTCCTGGTAAATTGCGTAGACAAGCTGTAGTGTTTGTTACGCACGATCGAGAGATGGGTCATACTTTGTTGATGAAGAAGCCCAATACAAATTCAACAGGCAAGTGGTCAATGAAGTGAGAGAAGGTGACGACAACGTTCTCAAAAATATTTTTGTATTCTTTGTACTTTTCGTCTCGCACCAGCAGTAACATGTAAGTAAGCTGAAGGATGTAGTAGAAGATGAGAAAAACCAAGAACTCCAACCATAGCGGCTTCCACACGCTGCCTTTCCATCGAAACAGCTGGCGAGTCAAACTGCCGGCGTAGGAAACCGTCATGACTTTCCTTGCATGATGTCCAGGATGGGTCAGAGAAAATTTGCCTTAATCTTATAGCCTCTTATTGTTTCCAACGTTACACCTTTCTGCTCTGGCATGATAGGCACGGAAAGTACATCACATTGAGCTCATCTTATTATGTGCGCGCATACGTAGGATACAACCAATTCCTATGTTGTACGTAATGCGATGCGAATCTTCAGTGTGCTCCAAGTTTGTTGGAAACTTGTTTTGAAAATTTAGAAAATTTGAAGTCGTTCTATTCCTACGTACTAGTCCTGCTACTGTACATGTTGGCATGCACGCAGTACTTTTACTGTACATGTGTATGTTTTCTGTACGTGAAACTGTACGTACTGTATGTACTGCATGAACTAATACGTACGCAGTACAACACGTTTTTCGTCTAACGTTGCTACCCATACGTATGGTATGGAATGGAAATATACTGTAGGTACCTTTATTATCTGTATTATCTATCTATCCGACCATTTTATTTCTAGGTATGCACTTGTCTAGCAACTGAAAGTGTGTCAAATTGGGCGTCAAAATATTGGGTCAAAACTGGGCAGAGCATACGTCGTGATCCACAAAGGCCAATTTTCTCAATTTTTCGCGCTGTCCATAGGTGCGCTATTTGATCGGAATCGAAAGGAAAACGAGAGCCGTCAAGAAACACACTATTTCTTCCAAACTGTCCAATATTGTGTAAAGAAAGCCTAACCTTCGTATCCCGTGAAGTGAAGACAGATCGCGACTTTGTTGCCACGACTCCGACCGAGTCACGAATTGTCGACTAATGGCGAGATGAGGCAGAAATCATGTCAAGAAAAACCGAAAGTGTCACCTCCTTATATCATCTCAAACTTTGTGCCAAATTTGCCGACAAAACTGTCGAGAGTATGTTCAAAGGTGTCGCCGTAATGTACATACGTACGTACTATGTGGTATAGGCAGGCACACTGTATGTCGTTCGTTACGGGTTCTTGCGATGAAGTGGTAATCTAGCATATTCCACTTGTGGGCAGGGCAGATACACCAGTACATACGTACACCTGTCCGAAGTTTGAAAGCGGCTCCTGCTAAAAGGTAGAACCCGCCATACGTTATATTTCTCTCCCCGTATGTTGTCCAATTGTGTTGGTTTCCTTTGTTCTGAACTTGAAGCTTGAAAATAAACTACTTGGCGGCATTCTTTTCCTATATGTTGATCCTTTTTACTGGTGCGAAGGGGTAAATTTAGGGGGTTTTGTCCTGTTGCATTGTATGGCGTTTTGAAAAGTGCGACTTTATTTCGTCAAGAGTAATGTGCTCCGACCGAATAGAATGACCTTCGGTGCATAGCCAGTATGGCAGCCTACGGTGGCAGTATGTACGTACGTAATACTTATAGTTGGGCAGTCAACCATTTGGATGAGGGCTTTAGAGATGACAAACAACTCAAATGTGCGGCGCGTCGCTGTATAGCTGATTGAGGTTTCGGCCACGCCCAGCCGTGTGGTCGGTCCGGTCGCAAGAATGCTTTTTCAAATCGCGACACAACACGTATGTTTCGATGCGGATTGCGGACTGGTTGAAGCTGCTCCCATCCTGCTGAAATTATACTATTCACACATACCCCGCGCGCAGAACCCCCGAAAACGGATCATTTTGTGCCCACATCTATCTCACCTCCAATGTGAACGAGCCTGGAATCGGCTAGGTATGTGAATAGGTTTGCAAAAGGACAGGTGCGCTATGTACAGAGTGTCTCATAATAAACCGTCCACCTTTCCGTGCATGTAACTCTGGAACCACATCTTAGATTTTCATGCAGTTTTTTTGTATTTTGTTGCCAAGGCTTCACCAAGTAAGTGTACAAAATTTCAACTATGTGGTCCACATATTTCGGAGACTACGACGGTTTGAATCTCGAAGCTCAAAATCGACGTTTTCCTTTACTACGGAGAAAATATCGGTTTTAGTTTTTCAAGATACCCTGTTTCATGCGTTTGCTATGCTGGTACTGGGGAAAACACCCCCCCACCCCACCTAATGCATGAGATACACATTTCCTAGTACATTTTGGGACATCTTTCTTTTCATTACGAGAAAAAGCTAATTTTAATTATGAATCATGCACAGAATTACCCCTAAATCGGCACTACTCACTTCTGAAAAACCTTGTTTTTGACCGCTGGAGGAAAAAGGTGTTTAAGCAGCTTCCACTTGGGCCTAGAAAGCTAAAATTTTGTACACATCTCAGTTGAAGCCTTGGCTAAAAACCGCATTAAAATCTTATGGTGTGGACACACCCCCCAACCCCCCCAACCCACACAGCCCACCACAACAGCCCCCCCACCACAGAAAAGCCCAAGAAAAACACACACAAACCAGCAGAGCAGCCCAAGCACACCCAGCCAAGCAAAAAAACCCCCACACCCACACCCCCAGCACCAAAAACAGCCAAAAAAAATTCCAGAGTTCACATGCAGCGGAAGCGGAAAGTGACAAACGGCTTTATCATGATTCCAGTTAGCCATCTCTGCTTCCGTATAGCCCCTCAGATTAACGGTCGTGCTTGGTTTTTTCGCGCACCCAACAACCAGCAAACAAGCCAAACCCACCACACAAGCACAACCCACCCAAAACACAACACAACCCCCACAACCCACGCGACGCTCTGATTTGTTTCAGGGGCGCCGTTTTGAAAGCGAAGCTGCAGAGGTAGTAGTCCGTCCACAACTTACTTCGAGAGCTTTGATGCGGCAGGCGAATGCCCCCAATGTTGATTATTCTCGGCTACCACCACAAAAAACCCCCACCACAAAAACAAAACACCGGGCCACTTTTAGGGCAGGCGGATAAAAAAATTGACTGCATTGCATCTAGTTGCAGTGACTCAGCGCCCAACTCCAAAAGCAAACAACAAGCCGATGGATCTCAATTTTCTTTGTAGAAGTTTTCCCAGCTACTGTTCGTTCACAAGCCGTTGTGTTCGAAAACTATTTTAAAAAAAAAAACAAAGAAAAAAAAAACAACGAACAAAAAACCCAAAACAAAGAGAAAAAAAAAAGAAAAAAGCGAAAAAAAAAAATAAAAAAAAAACCACAAAAAAAGAAAGCAAGAAAAAACAAAAAGAAGAGAGAGAGCGCAAAAAAAAAAAAAAAAAAAAAAAAACAAACGAGAAGCAGAAACAAAACACAAAAAAAAAGACAACCCCCAAAAAGAAAAAACAAAAAAAAAAGACCTAATAGAAAAAAACAACAAACCCAAATAGCAAAAAAAACTAAAAAAAAAAAGCCAAAAACAAAAAAAAACACAGCCAAAAACCAAAACAAACAAAACAAAAGCAACAAAACAAAAAAAAAAAAAAACAAAAAAAAAGAAGAAAAAAAAACAACCAAAAAAACCAAAACACAAACAAAAAAAAACAACAAAAAAAACAAAAAAACAAAAAAAGGAAGAGAAAAAAAAAACACACAAAAAAAAAAAAACACAAAAAAAGAGAAAAAAAACAAACAAAAAAAACCACCAACAAAAGAACAAAACAAAAACCCAAAACACCAAAACACCCAGAACAAAAAAAACACAAAAAACAAAAAAAAAAAAAAAACAAACAACAAAAAAAAAACACCCCCCCCAAACCAAACAAAAAAGAGAAGCTAGCCAACCTGTCGTTGTCATCCCCAGTGTGACTACTGTAAATCGCAAGAAATAAAAATTTTTGATAAACGGATTCTATCACCCCCCGTATCCCAGTAGTTCAGCGCTTATACTGTACCTCTTCAATTCAACCTACAGAAAAGCGACACTTTGGACATTATTAGTATTGCCAACGCCTATTTAGAGTGCCCAAAACACTATGTTTATGCGAGAGGCGCCGCGACGTTCAATGAAGATCGCAGATGACCCGATCTCCGGCGATGATTGAGGATTTATCGTAGTTTGGCCTACTGTACAGAGCAACGAACAGCGACGAACGACCCTCTTTACATAATCGTAGTAATCGCACACCTGTTTACGCAAGTTTATTACAGATTGTCCAGTAAACGACAGCTACTCTCAAAGGGGATTATTTTGGAGGAGAAGGGACGAAAGAACGTTGAGCAGACAAAGTGAAGAAAAATGCGCCAGAGGGGCGGAGCAGATTTTGTTTTTCGAACACAACGGCTTGTGAACGAACAGTAGCTGGGAAAACTTCTACAAAGAAGATCCATCGGCTTGTTGTTTGCTTTTGGAGTTGGGCGCTGAGTCACTGCAACTGGATGCAATGCAGTCAACCGCCTGCCCTAAAAGTGACCTAACCGAGAATAATCAACATTGGGGCATTCACCTGCCCGCATCAAAGCTCTCGAAGTTGTGGACGGACTACTACCTCTGCCGCTTCGCTTTTCAAAACGGCGCCCCTGAAACAAATCAGAGCGTCGCGCGCGAAAAAACCAAGCACGCCGTTTTGAGGGCTCGGGCAGAGATGTACAGGGTGTCTCATGATAAACCGTTCACTTTCCCGTGCATGTAACTCTGGAACCACACCATAAGATTTTAATGCGGTTTTTAGCCAAGGCTTCAACTGAGATGTGTACAAAATTTTAGCTTTCTAGGCCCAAGTGGAAGCTGCTTAAACACCTTTTTCCTCCAGCGGTCAAAAACAAGGTTTTTCGAAGTGGTAGTGCCGATTTAGGGGTAATTCTGTGCATGATTCATAATAAAATTAGCCTCGTAATGAAGAAAGATGTCCCAAAATGCTAGGAAATGTGTATCTCATGCATTATCCCCAGTACCAGCATAGCAAACGCATGAAACAGGGTATCTTGAAAAACTAAAACCGATATTTTCTCCGTAGTAAAGGAAAACGTCGATTTTGAGCTTCGAGATTCAAACCGTCGTAGTCTCCGAAATATGTGGACCACATAGTTGAAATTTTGTACACTTACTTGGTGAAGCCTTGGCAACAAAATACAAAAAAACTGCATGAAAATCTAAGATGTGGTTCCAGAGTTACATGCACGGAAAGGTGGACGGTTTATTATGAGACACTCTGTACATAGCGCACCTGTCCTTTTGCAAACCTATTCACATACCTAGCCGATTCCAGGCTCGTTCACATTGGAGGTGAGATAGATGTGGGCACAAAATGATCCGTTTTCGGGGGTTCTGCGCGCGGGGTATTGTGTGAATAGAGTATAATTTCAGCAGGATGGGAGCAGCTTCAACCAGTCCGCAATCCGCATCGAAACATACGTGTTGTGTCGCGATTTGAAAAAGCATTCTTGCGACCGGACCGACCACACGGCTGGGCGTGGCCGAAACCTCAATCAGCTATACAGCGACGCGCCGCACATTTGAGTTGTTTGTCATCTCTAAAGCCCTCATCCAAATGGTTGACTGCCCAACTATAAGTATTACGTACGTACATACTGCCACCGTAGGCTGCCATACTGGCTATGCACCGAAGGTCATTCTATTCGGTCGGAGCACATTACTCTTGACGAAATAAAGTCGCACTTTTCAAAACGCCATACAATGCAACAGGACAAAACCCCCTAAATTTACCCCTTCGCACCAGTAAAAAGGATCAACATATAGGAAAAGAATGCCGCCAAGTAGTTTATTTTCAAGCTTCAAGTTCAGAACAAAGGAAACCAACACAATTGGACAACATACGGGGAGAGAAATATAACGTATGGCGGGTTCTACCTTTTAGCAGGAGCCGCTTTCAAACTTCGGACAGGTGTACGTATGTACTGGTGTATCTGCCCTGCCCACAAGTGGAATATGCTAGATTACCACTTCATCGCAAGAACCCGTAACGAACGACATACAGTGTGCCTGCCTATACCACATAGTACGTACGTATGTACATTACGGCGACACCTTTGAACATACTCTCGACAGTTTTGTCGGCAAATTTGGCACAAAGTTTGAGATGATATAAGGAGGTGACACTTTCGGTTTTTCTTGACATGATTTCTGCCTCATCTCGCCATTAGTCGACAATTCGTGACTCGGTCGGAGTCGTGGCAACAAAGTCGCGATCTGTCTTCACTTCACGGGATACGAAGGCTAGGCTTTCTTTACACAATATTGGACAGTTTGGAAGAAATAGTGTGTTTCTTGACGGCTCTCGTTTTCCTTTCGATTCCGATCAAATAGCGCACCTTTGGACAGCGCGAAAAATTGAGAAAATTGGCCTTTGTGGATTACGACGTATGCTCTGCCCAGTTTTGACCCAATATTTTGACGCCCAATTTGACACACTTTCAGTTGCTAGACAAGTGCATACCTAGAAATAAAATGGTCGGATAGATAGATAATACAGATAATAAAGGTACCTATATTTCCATTCCATACCATACGTATGGGTAAGCAAAGCTAGACGAAAAACGTTGTACTGCGAACGTATTAGTTCATGCAGTACATACAGTACGTACAGTTTCACGTACAGAAAACATACACATGTATACAGTAAAAGTACTGCGTGCATGCCAACATGTACAGTAGCAGGACTAGTACGTAGGAATAGAACGACTTCAAATTTTCTAAATTTTCAAAAACAAGTTTCCAACAGACTTGGAGCACACTGAAGATTCGCATCGCATTACGTACAACATAGGAATTGGTTATGTCCTACGTATGCGCGCACATAAATAAGATGAGCTCAATGTGATGTACTTTCCAGTGATGTACTATCATGCCAGAGCAGAAAGGTGTAACGTTGGAAACAATAAGAGGCTATAAGATTAAGGCAAATTTTCTCTGACCCATCCTGGACATCATGCAAGGAAAGTCATGACGGTTTCCTACGCCGGCAGTTTGTCTCGCCAGCTGTTCCGATGGAAAGGCAGCGTGTGGAAGCCGCTATGGTTGGAGTTCTTGGTTTTTCTCATCTTCTACTACATCCTTCAGCTTACTTACATGTTACTGCTGGTGCGAGACGAAAAATACAAAGAATACAAGAATATTTTTGAGAAAGTTGTCGTCACCTTCTCTCACTTCATTGACCACTTGCCTGTTGAATTTGTATTGGGCTTCTTCATCAACAAAGTATGACCCATCTCTCGATCTTGCAACTACAACTTGTCTATGCAATTTTTATCCAGGAGTAATACCTATTGTATGTATGTGATATAACCTCTTGCTGGCCGGCCATGCTATAGGTGGTCAATCGATGGTGGAAGCAATTCAAAACCATTTCGTGGCCAGAGAATCTCATGATCTATCAGAATGCATGCATGTCTGGGCCAGAGCATAGGGTTGCCAGACGAAGCATCGCCCGATGGACGTCGCTGGTTTCAACTTTGGCATGGTCCAAGAGGTCAATAAAGGTAGAGTAGCCGAGCACCAAAGTTCACAGTGAATGTCTGAACATTATATGTTTATATAATCTTTTACGTTTTACCGGCATTACGTTACGTAACTGTATTGGTACAAAGCAAAAATGGCAGAGCAAAATTGCTTCATTTTTAGCTTGCGAAGCGATTTCCAACAACTGATCACTTGGTTCATGCTGGTCTTATGACAAAGGAAGAGCAGGTTCTCTACGAAGATTACGAGACTCCGTATAATAAGTGGTGGTTGCCAACTTTGTGGATCCTGGGCAAAATCCGTGAGTGTCGCGACAAGGGTGCTTTCCATCCGTCCGTCTACAAATCATTGGTGGTAGCAGTGGAAGACTGGAGAGTCGGCTTTCAGCGCATGCTCGACTACGATTGGGTGCCATTGCCTCTCGTGTACACCCAGGTATCGAGTGATTGTGGTCCTTCCAGAGTGAGTTCTCTCTGGTCAGTTGCCCGTGCTGCGAAGATACTCATTTTACTACTGATTGATTTTACTACTCCATGCCCACGCGATCGAGCAAAGCTCCAGAGCAACTCTTGTTGAGCTGGATGGATTAGCTTGTTTTCTAGATCATGTATGTATACGTGTACCAAAGAAAACAATTCCAGGTAGTCACAGTAGCAACCTACGGCTACTTTGTCCTTTGCGTCATTGGACGCCAATTGCTCATCCATTCAACGTATGAAGGCTTCAATGCGCCGATCTACTTTCCAGTTGGCACAGCGCTGCAATTCATCTTCTATGTTGGATGGCTGAAGGTATACCGTATTTACCGGTGCATGACCTCACCCCAATGCATAACCCCCCTCCACCCCAATGCATAGCGATAGCCCCATATTGGCAAAACATAAAAAATGTCCAATGCATAACCCCATGTATGCATACCCCCATATGTACTGTACAGTACCTGAACCTACCTATGTCAGCTGGTCATATGGTAGCCATAGCCACTCCCACACCAAGCTAAGATGCCTATAAGCCTGCTTGGGGGTGTATTGTACTAGAATACCCCTGTTTTGACCTCAATTATGCCCTAAAACGCGTGCTTTTGACCTAAAAATATGCCTCTGCGCACCTCTCAAAAACATAAAAAATGCCCCATGCATAATCCCCCTATGCATGGCCCCACATGGGACCTCTCAATTTTTGCATACCCCCATGGGGCTATGCACCGGTAAATACGGTAATGCGCACTTCAGCAGTTATGGTATGTGACCCTGTGAAGAGATGTGAGCACAATAGAAGCAGGGTATGTGACTTTGTTTGAAAATTTTTCTCTTGAGGTTGGTGAAGCTTTGGTTGATCCATTTGGAGAGGACGACGAGGACTTCGAGCTTAACTGGATTCTCAACCGCAACGTATACGTGGGCTACATGATGTGCGACACTGTCTGCGACCAGCTGCCGCCACCAAGCACATTTGATCCATGTCCAGACAGACCCATCCTCTATACGAAAGTCTCAGCTTCCACACCTGACAAGTATTGTACAGTACTGTACGTGCTACATACATAGGTCACATTACGTAGAAGGACACGCACTGTCTGATTCGCATGTACGTAGAAATACCGTATTTACCTGTGCATAGCCCCCCCCCCCTATGCATTGCCCCCCCTATGCATAGCCCCATATTGTCAATACATAAAAAATGCCCTATGCATAGCCCCCCCCCCCCCACCCCCCTATGCATAGCCCCATAGGTACTGGAGAGGACCTGAACCTACCTATATAAGCTCGTCATAAGCTACCCATAGCCACTACCACCCTAATCTAAGCTGCCTATATGCCTGCTTGGGGGTGTATTGTCCTCGAATAACCCGGTTGTGAGATCAATTAGGCACTAAAACACGTGCTTTTGACCTAAAAAATATGCCACTGCGCACCTCTCAACAACATAAAAAATTGCCCGATGCATATCCCCCCCCCCCTATGCATTGCCCCCCCCCCCCTATGCATAGCCCCATATAGGACCTCTCAATTTTTGCATAGCCCCATGGGGCTATGCATAGGTAAATACGGTAAGGAGACAAATGAGATGTTGACTGCTTCTTTAGGGGTCCTATCGACCATTTGCAAGGTCAACTGCCGCCGGTAGACGAAATGGAGATGACGTGGGCCACATTTCAACGCGGTATTCACGAGATGATAGGGAAGCAGCAACGAGACGAACGAACTGTGAAATTCAGAATGAAAAGCACAACTGGCCACGTCAGTGATGCCATCAGAACTCCTGGCACAGGCGAAACAAAAATGTGATATAGTAACTGTACGAACGTACCGTACTTGTACTTCATCCAAAATCTAAGAGAAGGTAGGTACCAAACTCCCAAAAAAATCGTACACCCGAGTTGCTGTGGACTTCTTGAGAGAAACCCAGAGGTTGTCTATGCGCGCGTACAAAGTACGGCGCGTGCGGCTGCGAAAGAAGGGACCTTCGAATGCGAAATAATCGAAACTGTCTACGCCCATAGACAACCGCTCAGGTTTTCCTCAAGAAGTCCACACCACACCGACCTCGGGGTGTAGGACTTTTGTGGGAGCTTGATGGACCTCCACAGTCCACACACAACTACAACAAAAAGCTCGTCTACCGCATTT
>JASAMW010003717.1:0-10631 GCA_030247985.1 Epsilonema sp. ZAB3_2
TGCTGCACATATCTTTCCCCAATATTTTGTACAACCCGATATCGAATATAACCCGAGCAAATTGGCGACTTTCTTAGTATCCGCCATATGCAGTCAAGGCTATTGGGTTTGTCGATGGCGACCCCGCGGCATTTAGTAAAAGTTTGGATTGGTGCCTGTTGTGAGGTCGTCGACGTTGTTGTCAATTCTTCTTTTCACTCGCTCCTTTGACGCTTCCAGATGATTCTGATTGAACAAGGTCGACGACCCCGCAGGCACCGATCCATACATTCATTAAGAAAGGTTTTCTGTAGCGGTTGCATAGTACGTGGAAGGGGGGTACTTTTTGTAAATCGAGATAATATGCCTATCGGATTCCCCATCAAAAACTGCATATGTAGATGAAGTTTTAGGAAAAAATTTGTTCAGGCATCATCGAGTTTTTCATGGGTAAAGGTGGGCAGGTCGCACTTTTGCCGTTTTTCAACGTTTTTAGCCATATTTCAGCAACCGCAGGGCTTAGAGGGCTACAATTTGGTACACATATACATCCCCTAGGGACCCCAGTCTGGACCAATTTTGAGCCCAATCGGCCACCTGTTTGGCGAGATATAGCGTCACAAAGTGCATTTCTGTATATTTTGCACCTGTTGCAAATTCAGTTATATGAACACCACGGCGCGAATACATGCCCTGCACGGGGTAAAATTTTGACAGCAAGTAGAGAAGGGTTAGGCCTAAAAACTTTAGTACTACCGCAAAAAATCTCTATGATTGGAATTGGGACTACAGTCCTCTCGAATAGTGAAAAATACAGCAAAAATTTTCCCGCCTTTTTTATTTTTCAAGATAAATGAGCAATACCACTGAAACTTTTTCCTCGTAAGTAGCCTATCTTATGTAGAATTTGATGTAGATTTCAAAAATAAAATTGTTTTTCCCAAAAAATTTAACCCTTACCCAAAATTCACAAAAATATACTACTTTTGGTAAATTATATGCTAGGGGTTAAATTTTTTGGGAAAAACAATGTTATTTTTGAAATCTACATCAAATTCTACATAAGATAGGCTACTTACGAGGAAAAAATTTCAGCGGTATTGCTCATTTATCTTGAAAAATAAAAAAAGGCGGAAAAATTTTTGCTGTATTTTTCACTATTCGAGAGGACTGTAGTCCCAATTCCAATTATAGAGATTTTTTGCGGTAGTACTAAAGTTTTTAGGCCTAACCCTTCTCTACTTCTACTTACAAATAGGAGAGGTGTCACTCCTTCCTTCCTTCCTTCCTTCTTTCCTTCTTTCTGTGTCCACTCACGCATAGAGAAGAGCGTAGTTACGAAATAGAAAGGTCCCGCGCTCGGGCCGAGGAAACTGATTGTTACACTGTCAGCTTGAGTGACGTAAGCATACGTACAAAGTCGCATAGAGAAGCGTGTTACGAAACAGAAAGGCAGGACGCGCTAGCGCAGCGAAGTGCCAATAATTTCTTCGTACACATAACGTATTTTCCTACTTCTGGAGAACACACGGTAACTGCGAGGGAGAAGCCAGCGAGGCCAGCGAAGCTGGCCGTAGGTGGCTGGTGCTGTCAAAATTTTACCCCGTGCAGGGCATGTATTCGCGCCGTGGTATTCAAAAAACTAAATTTTCAACAGGTGCAAAATATACAGTAATGCACTTTGTGACGCTATATCTCGCCATACAGGTGGCCGATTGGGCTCAAAATTGGTCCAGACTTGGGTCCCTAGGGGATGTATGTGTGTACCAAATTGTAGCCCTCTAAGCTCTGCGGTTGCTGAAATATGGCTAAAAACGTTGAAAAACGGCAAAAATGCGACCTGCCCACCTTTACCCATGAATATCTTGATGATGCCTGAACAAATTTTTTCCTAAAGCTTCATCAACATATGCAGTTTTTGATGGGGAATCCGATAGGCATATTATCTCGATTCACAAAAAGTACCCCCCTTCCGCCTATACTACAGGCTACTCTCAATCCTTACAGAAAACGTCTCTTAAATACCGCGGGGTCGCCATCGACCAACCCAATCGCCTTACTGCATATGGTGGATAATCCGATCGGGTAATACACCAAAGTTTACTGTACGTTACAGCGTTACGTTACGGTACCTGTTATCCTTGAGCGTTGGTCGTACGCTAGTCGCTAGACAGAGGCCGCCGAATTTGTTCCCGAAGATTACGTTACCCTCTAGAGTGGCGGACGCGCCGTTTGTGATCTCGACGCCCGCAGCTTTGCCTTCGAACACTCGATTCCTGCGCAGGGTCGGATTGGACTCGGTAGAAATCAGCACCCCGGCCTGAGCGTTGCGAAACACTTCGTTGTCTTCCAGTAGGCCTGGAAAAACAGCATGAATGTATTCGCCTTGCTCCATTAAAGAGCAGTTGTCGTTTCGACCGCCCCGCCGAATTTGAGCTGTAGTTATCACACACACACACACACACACACGTAAAGCACGCCGAAGCAGTTATTTCGCGTGTGTATGATAACTACAGCTCAAAATTCGGCGTATTTTGCGTAAAAAATTCTTTGGCGTGCTTTGCGTGCGTGCGTGCGTGTGTGATAGCTACTAAAATTCGGCGTATTTTGCGTAAAAAATTCTTCGGCGTGCTTTACGTGTGTGTGTGATAACTACAGCTCAAATTCGGCGAGGCGGTCGAAACGACAATTGCTCTTTTATGGAGCAAGGCGAATAGGATAAGGGTACAACTGTACGTGCATGTATGTAGGATAAAACCAGATGTCAAGTTCCTCAACCAAGACTTCAGACTTCTGTTACGTATACGTACTGCACGTACTGCGTACGTATGGCAAGAGCGTCCGAAGCCAGTAGCAGTGTGCGTAAACTAGTCCTAGGTCTATATTAGGCGAGTTAGCTATCTATCCTTGGACCGGCGTGGTCGTGTGTCTTAGTACACAGCTGTGACCGAGGGTAACGGGTTCGATTCCCGTTCGGTCCTATTTCTCTTCCCCTTTTGGGGCCCGGCCATCCCCATACGGAAGGCGGCACGTCACCCGCTTTCGTTCCTTCCTGCTCCTATATAGAGTGACTGAGGTCATCCAGGTGTTATGTAGTTCAGTTCAGTGGTTAGGGCGCTCGTCAGGAACGCGAACGGTCCAGGGTTCGATTCCCTGCCTGGCACATTTTCATTTCTCATTTTACCCACCTCTTCCCTTATTGAAAATGCAGACGCCTCCGTCTCTTCCGTCGTAGATCTTGTTGCGTCTTAGCACCGGCTGACTCTCGGTCTTGATCCAGACGCCGGCCATGGCGTTGTCGAAGATCTCGTTATCCTCCAACACGCCCAGACCGCCGTTGTACACCAAAACGCCTCCGTTCTGGCCTCCCCAGATCTTGTTCCGCAGGATCTTCGGGTTACTACCGGTTCTGAAGGTACAAAAAGACAGAAGAATAGGGTAGAATGGGGGAAAGTGGGGAAACTTTGGCTTTTGGAAAAACCAGAAGGAGGGTACCATGGAGGGCTGGGGAAACCAGAAGTAGGGTACCAATGGGGTGGGGGGGGGGCACCAGAGCGTAGGGGACCCGGGGAGAAAGTGGGTCACTGGGTCTCTTGAAAAAACAAACCAGATGTAGGGTACCGTGGGGGAAAGTGAGACACTAGGGCTCTAGAAAAACAAACCAGATGTAGGGTACCATGGGGGAAAGTGAGACACTGGGGCTTTTGAAAAACAAACCAGATGTAGGGTGGGGGAAAGTGGGTCACTGCGGCTCTAGAAAAATAAACCAGGTGTAGAATACCACGGGGAAAAGTGGGTCACTGCGGCTCTAGAAAAAAACAGAAGTTAGTAGGATTAGGATACCAAGTGGCGAAAAGTGGGACACTGGAGCTCTTTACAAAAACCAGAAGTAAGTAGGGTACCACGGGGGAAAGTGGGACATTGGGGCTCTTAGAAACCAGCGCAAACGCACCAATCGATGTCCCAATTTCCCCCTTCTACCCCACCTTCCACCAACCCCCCCCCCCCCCCCAACCATCCTCTTCCCCCCCCCCCCCCCCCCCCAACCATCTTCTTTTTCTTACCGTATCTGTACTCCCGAGTACAGGTGGTTGAAGATATCGTTTCCTTCCAGGATGCCGTGTCCGTTGTCATAGAAATATACGCCGACTTGCTTGCCCGAGTGAATGCGATTGCGTCTTAAAATCGGATTGGATCCGGTTGTGACCCAGATGCCCGCCAGCGTGTTGCCGAATACCTCATTCTCCTCTATCAGGCCCTTGCCTTTCTCGTGCTGCAATTAAAAAGCAATAAACGAACACAGTTGTAATTAGTCCGTTTGACACAGGTAGGGAGTGTCCGACATTGGGGTTGCGCAAAATAGTAAATAGGGTGCTGCGGTTGTTTGCTCGAACGGTTGTTGCAAATATACGCCTGAACTTATTCTAACTTTGAAACATTAGCTCGTTTTATTTCAATCACTTCATACATGAGTGTTGGTGTTCGGTACTGACCACGTACGCACTGTGGCCTGTGGGGTAGGAATGTCTTCACATTTTACAGCATTCACTCGTCGTCATTTTGTGCACGCAGTAGACTACGTAGCATAAATTCACGCTTGAACTTGTTCTAACTTTGAAACATTAGCTCGTTTCCTTCACCAATTTCACGCACGAGTACTCTACTTACCACGTATACGCCTCCGTGCTGTCCGTTGTGTATCTTATTCCGCCGGACGATAGGGTCGGAGCCGGTGCGTATTTGAATGCCGGCGAGCGCGTTGCCGTGTATGTCGTTCAGCTCGATCAGACCGCGTCCTTCGCCGAATATGTATACGCCGCCCTGGTGACCGCTGAAGATCTCGTTCTTCCTGCACAAAATCAGCAAGGATATGTACGAGTATTCCTGTCTGGGTGAACCCGTGACTTTGATGTTTCGGTCAGTCGTGATGAAGGGGGCCACTCTGCTGTCTGGGTGAACCCGTGACTTTGATGATTCGGCCAGTCGTGATGTAGGGGCCACCGTACGTTACTGAGTGAGTTATGGGTGGAGCTCTGAATGAACCCGTGACTTTGCTGTTTCAGACAGTCGTGACGTGGGGCCACCGTACGTTTACTGTGTTATGACGGAGCAGCCTGCCTGGGTGAACCCGTGACCAAAAATATATAATCCCTGTATAGAGAAGAATGGCCTGCGTAGTGAAAAGAAACGAAGCAATCCCTGACTAGTTTTGGCCCCAAAAAATTGGATCCCAATTTTCTGGATATCCAATTTTCTGGATATTACGAAACCATAAAATTGGATATCCAATATTATGGATATCCAATGTCCTGGATTTGGTAGCCCGATTAAAAAGGTTTCGTAATAACCATAAAATTGGCTATCCAGAAAATTGGATATCCAGAAATTGGATATCCAGAAAATTGGATAATTGTTTTGTTTGTTTGTGTGTATGGCGTGCTTTCGATTATCCAATTTTCTGGATATCCAATTTTCTGGATATTACGAAACCATTTTATTGGGGATTCCATATCCAGAAAATTGGATATATCCATAAAATTTATATTTTTGCCGTGACTTTGATGTTCCGGCCGAACTGCGAATAAGACAGTCAGTGCACAACACACGTGGTGATTTGCGTGTTGAACATTCTCACTTTCCCCCACTCGCGAAATTCTCTCTCGTGTTCACACGTGGTGAGTTTCCAACTCCCGGTGAATTCTCCGTCCTTGTTCCCTATACCGTATTTACTGGTGCATAACCCCCTCCCCTCCCCCAATGCATAGCCCCCTATTGGCAAAACAGAAAAAATGCCCAATGCATAACCCCCTCCCCCTATGCATGATAGCCCCATACGGGACCTCTCACTTTTTGCATAGCCCCACCGGTAAATACGGTACTTCATCGCATACTTACTGGAAACTCCCCGGGAGTTTTCTCGCCACGTGTGTGGCGCCCCAGTGCCAGTACCTGATGGTGGGGTCGGAATGGGAGGTGATCCAGATGCCGGCAAAGCTGTGCTACTGTACGCTATTGTGTCATAGCGGGGCAGCCCGCCTGGGTGAACCCGTGACTTTGATGTTTCAACCGGACTACGAATACTACGTTACAGTTACCTGATGGTGGGGTCGGAATGGGAGGTGATCCAGATGCCGGCGAAGTTGTTGTGGTGGATCTTGTTCTCCAGGAACTGACCCCTGCCGTGCTCGTGCACGTAGACGCCCCCGGTCTGGCCGTGGTGAATTTCGCAGCGGACGACGGTCGGGTTGGCGTACTGCTTCACCTCGATGCCGGAGATTCGGTTGCTGTGAATGTTGCACTTCTCGAAGTAGCCCTACACAACACAACATCGCAGAAGAGAATAAGGTAGGTATGGTACCAGCACGGACGGGTGGTAATCCGCGTTCATATGACAGACAGATATCCGACGTATCTCGGAGTAGATGGTCGTTTGCGGTGTCATGTACTCCTCTAGATACGTCGGACGCATGGACGTCATGTTGGACACAGTTGTGGTCACGGCAAATGGCGGTTATGGACCAGTTGCGTGTCGCGATTGGATTGGTCGCGAGGTAACCCCGCGGTATTTAGTGAAGTCTTTAGGCCTTTCTAAAATACCGCGACCACGCGTGCGTCTTACGAACAACAAATTATATTTATCAAGAACACATAAGGTCCTCTTCCGTTTCCTTACCCCTCCGCTTTCAAAGGTGAATATGCCCACGTCTCTGCCATGGTGGATGTGACACTTTCGAAACACCGGCATGGCTTGATTCTTCACCCAAACTCCAGCCAGACTGTTCCTTGCGATCTCACATTCTTCGTAGATTCCCTAGAAAACAGCAAGAGTAAATAAAAAGCGACTTTATTACGTTCTGTGCACAAGGAATAGCAGTAAGCTAACTTCTGCTTGATCCGTGATGTTAAGTAACATCAAGATTTCATAATAGTGCAGATTGCGATATTATTAGTTCTTTGTACAAAGAATAGCAGAAAAGAAAGCTTAGTAATACTTCAGCCTGATCCGTGATGTAAATGCCGACGTTTTCGCAGTCACAAATACGACAGTGACGCACCCGCGGACTCGCTTTCGGTCGTTTCACGCACAGGGCTGCGCCGACTACAAAAAAATAGTCAAAAATTCTCACTTTACGTATTTATACAGAGTGTCTCATAATAAACCGAACACTTTTCCGTGCTTGTAACTCTGGAACCACACGTTAGATTCTTATGCGGTTTGTTGCATTTAGTAGCCAAGGCTTCAACTTAGATGTGTTCAAAATTTCAGCTATTTGATCCACATACTTCGGAAATTGCAACGGTTTGAATCTCGAATCTCAAAATCGACTCTTTTCTTCAGTATGGAGAAAATTTCGGTCTTAATTTTTCAAGATACCCTGTTCCATACGTTTGCTATGGTGAAACAGGGGATGATGCATGAGATACATATATTTCCTAGCATTTTGGGACCTCTTTTTTTCATTACGAGACTAATTTTATCTGGACCCATGCACAAAAGACCCCTAAATCGGCACTACCAGTTCGAAAAACCCTCGTTTTTGACCGTCGGAGTAAGAAGGTGTTTGAGCAGTTTTCACTGGACCTACGAAGCTTAAATTTTGTTCACGTCTAAGTTGAAGCCTTGGCTACAAAATACGAAAAACCGCATGAAAATCTAATGTGTGGTTCCAGAGTTACATGCACGGTAAAGTGTTCGGTTTATTATGAGACACCCTGTACACACCTGCTATACACCATTACATAGAACTGCCAAAGGTAAGGGGGGAAGGTTGGTCAATACATAGTCTGCAATGTGAATTTTTACTAGACGGCGTGCTGCGCGGTGTTGTTACACGCCGCAAAACAGCTGCCTTTCCCAGTTCCCCTTTACCGATCATAAGTTGCACTGAAAGTCAAGGCTAACTCAAAGCAGGGGTTACACCTCGCGACCTGCAGTACTAGCGCTTGGGCGCAACTATAGTCTGGCCAACAGGAGTTGGCAATTACATTCAAGGCGCGTTGCGTAAAATATAGATTCACAATTGCGGATTTCTGTCCACGCTTCATGTACTCCTATTTAGCAGAAGTACATGCAAACTACTACGCAGGACGACTTGAGTCCAAGTGCCAACTCCTACGGGCCAGGCTATTCGCCATATGCAATAGAGCTGGTGCTTGGTCGCGAGGCGACCCCTCTGTACTAACCGTGACTTTCAGTGCCACTTTTGATCGGTAGTCGACGCGAAGGTCGGCGCGGTCGTCTTTCTTGCTGATTTGTTTCTTTCCGTGCCAACGTTCGCGTCGACTACCGATCAAAAGTTGCACTGAAAATCAAGGTTAATTCAGAGGGGTCGCCTCGCGACCAAGCACTGCTCTTATTGCATATGGTGAATATGGTCTTATACTGCGCTTACCGACGGATGAGCTGTGGATGGCGCAGTGTTCGATGGTGGGCGAGCAGTCGTCGCTCACCTCCACGGCGTAGTGGGCGTGGTGGGAAACGGCGGGAGCGGGGGCGGCGTTGTCGGGCGAGAAGCGGATGCTCAGATGGCCGAGGTAGGCGCCCCTGGCTCCATTCGACACGCACACCGTCGACTCCCCCGCGCGCTCCAACCGCACCTGATCCGCGATGCCGCGCCACGGACCGGGGGCTGAAACAGAGAAAAAGAAAAGGAATGAAAGGGTCAGGAGGGGGTAACTGACAAAAACCTGAGGCGCAAAACGCCAAGTTTCAAATCATTGCCATTGCCGGGGACTCATTGGGATAGCTGCATTCGGCATACAGTAATTTTGCGCCTCTGGCAGCTGACTTTTGAGGCGAACATGCGCCTCGTTTCCAGGTAGGCCTACGTACCCCCCCCCCCGCAGAGAGTAACCGTGGGATAAACCCGGACACCTAGTATATCTCAGAGCCATACGACCGATTGAGACAAGTATTATACCAATCGCTTCCATGAAAGCTCTCTTCTTTCAAATGAGCTACCATGTTCATCTTTTGCTGAAGCGGCAAGTTCAGAAAAGCTTAGGTCCGGGTTTACCCCGCAGTACCCTAAAAGCTGCTTTACTTACCAGCTCCAATGATCTGCATCGCAGAGTCCAAGTGCACAGTTTCATCCACGTAATGGCCCGCGTGCAGAAAGATCAGTCGTTCTCCGCTGGCCGAGTCCAGAAAGGAAATGGCCGTCTCCAGACTGTCGAAATGAGTCAAATTGCGTCCACTGCCCGCGGATTCATATAGCGCCGCTCTCCCCAGACGTACGTGCACGCCGCGCCTCTATAAACGTACATATGTACAGGCTGTTTAGCGAAAGCTGTCACCTCTAAAATGCTTATAACTTCTGAACCAATGCACGAATTCCGACCAAAATTTTTTAAATAGAAACTTGAACACATACCAGACAAGCATGCAAAATTTCATGAGCGTACACGCACTATTAACGAACAAACAAGCGACGCCTTTTCAGGTCCTATTTTTCGATGTGCCCGTTTTTGTTCTCCTGCATTTGTGCAGCCGTCTTCAAAACCCTGGAAAAGACTTTTTAAAAGCAGGTTCATAGGGATGGCGGCACTGTTCCCTTTATGTTTTCGCATTGTATGCTGAAGAAGTCCAAATGGATGCTTGAATGGAGCAGAAAAGCATACTTCCTTCCGTATGGACTTCAAAATCGAGCGCTTTTCTCGCCACTGCCGATTTTGACACCCAATGTTTGAGGTTTCATAATTCTCTTCGTAGTTAAGCCCCACCAATGAAATTTTGCACGCTTGTCTGGTATGTGTTCAAGTTTCTATTAAAAAAATTTTGGTCAAAATTCGTGCATTGGTTCAGAAGTTATAAGCATTTTAGAGGTGACAGCTTTCGCTAAACAGCCTGTACATACATATGCTTGTAGTGTACACATCAGCACGGCATTTGGGGTGGATTTGGTACATAACATGCAATTTTGGGGTTCTTCATAGTAAAGAGATGAGCTTTGGGGGCATGTAGTTTTTTTTAGAATATGTGGGAGTGGGGTTATTATGTGATGGGGTGGGTGTGGGGGTAACGGTCGGTTCACATAGGCGGTAATACCAGATATCGGCACGCCGTTCGTTGGGTTAGTTTTTTCAATATACGGGAGTGGGGTTATTATGTAAGGGGGTGGGGGTAACGGTCGGTTCACATAGGCGGTAATATTCAGACATCGGCACGCTGTTTGGGTGTCGAGCGTGAGATAGAGAAGCGTATAGCCTGGCCAGTAAGAGTTCGCTATATCATTCTAGGCGCGTTGCGTAAAATAGATTCACAAATGCTGCGGATTTCTGTCCGTGCTTCGCGTGTACTCCTATTTAGCAGAAGTACATGCAAACTACGCAGGACGACTTGAGTCCCATAGCGAACTCTCTCTGGCCAGACAATAGAATGAACGGCAATACTTATGTGAATCGACCATGACTTACCAGCTGTTTGAAGCTCTCCCTCCAGGCGTTTTTCACGCTGCTTCCGAACCAGGACTGTTTGCCCCCATCGCAAAATTCGAACTTCCCCGGTTCGGGATGGTACAGCGGCGTCGCGTATTCAAACAGTAGCTGGTACAGTCGTTTCCTATAAATTTAGAGATTCAGGTACGTAAAAAGGGCAAAGGGCAAAGCAAAACCCTGACGCAAAGAAAAATAAAATAAGACCAGAGTTCTTG